>PVIC010014247.1:0-36837 GCA_004025085.1 Thryonomys swinderianus | reverse complement strand
GCAAAAATCCTCAATAAGATACTTGCAAACAGAATACAGAGTTATCAAGAAAATCATACACCCTGATCAAGTAGGATTTATCCCAGGGATGCAAGGCTGGTTCAACATACGTAAACCAATCAATGTAATACACTATATTAACAGACTCAAGGACAAAAACCATATGACTATCTCAGTAGATGCAGAAAAAGCATTTGACAAAATCCAACACCCATTTATGATCAAAACCCTACAGAGAATTGGAATCGATGGACTTTATCTCAATTTAATACAAGCTATTTATGAGAAACCAACAGCCAGCATCATGCTCAATGGGCAAAAACTGAAACCTTTTACACTAAGGTCAGGAACAAGGCAAGGATGCCCGCTGTCACCACTCTTGTTCAATATAGTACTGGAAACATTAGCCATAGCAATCAGGCAGGACAAAGATATAAAAGGAATAAAGATAGGAAAGGAAGAAGTTAAACTGTCATTATTTGCTGATAATATGATACTCTATCTAGAGGATCCTAAAAACTCAGCCAAAAGACTGCTACACTTAATTACCAAATTTGATAGTGTTGCTGGATACAGGGTCAATGCTCAAAAATCAACAGCCTTTGTCTACACAAACAACAGACTCACTGAAAGAGAAACTGGGGAGGGAATCCCTTTCACAGTAGCACCCAGAAAAATGAAATATCTAGGAATCAACCTAACAAAGGAAGTGAAAGACATCTACTCTGAAAACTATAGGACTCTGAAAACTGAGAGAGAGAAAAGGAAACCAGAAAGTGGAAAGATATCCCTTGTTCCTGGGTTGGGAGAACCAACAACGTCAAAATGGATATACTTCCACAACTACTATATAGATTCAACACAATTCCAATTGAAATTCCAACGGTATACTTCACAGAGCTAGAGAAAATAATACAAAAATTCATCTGGAAACACAAGAAAGCTAGAATAGCAAAAGCAATTCTAAGCAACCACGACATGGCAGGGGGTATTACAATCCCCAATTTAAAACTCTACTATAAAGCTGCTGTGATAAAAACCGCATGGTACTGGCAAAATAACGGACCTGAGGACCAGTGAAATAGATTAGAAGACCCAGAAACAACTCCAGATACACTAAGCCACCTTATCTTTGACAAAGGAGCCAAACATCCCCAGTGGAAGAAAGACAGCCTCTTTAACAAATGTTGCTGGAAAAACTGGGCTTCAACTTGCCAAAAGCTAAAGCTAGACCTATCTCTTTCACCATGCACAAAACTAAACTCACAGTGGATAGGAGACTTAAACATTAAAACAGAAACAATAAGCCTGCTGGAAAACAGATTAGGTAAAACTCTTGGAGACATTGGCTTAGGCAGAGACTTTATGAATAAAACCTCTATAGCACAAGAACTAGCAGAAAGAATCAACAAATGGGATCTCATTCTACCGAAAAGCTTCTGCACAGCCATAGAAGTCACTGGCACTGCTAGAAGACAACCAACAACATGGGAAAAAAATCTTTACTAGCTGTTTATCAGACAAAGGGCTATTATCGACAATATATAAAGAACTCAAACAGATCAGCCTCCCCAAGTTTAAAGACCCAATTCAAAAATGGGCATCTGAAATGAAGAGACACTTCTCAGAGGCAGAAGTCAAAGCAGCCAAGAAACATATGAAGAAATGTTCAACATCACTGGTCATTCGAGAGATGCAAATGAAAACAACACTGAGATTTCATCTCACTCCACAAAGAATGGCCGCGATCACAAAATAAACCAACAATAAATGCTGGAGTGGCTGTGGGGAGAAAGGAACCCTTCTCCACTGTTGGTGGGATTGCAGACTTGTGCAACCATTGTGGAGATCTGTGTGGAGATTTCTCAGAAAACTAGGACTAGGGGTTCCATTTGACCCTGCTATCCCCCTGCTAGGAATATACCCAAAAGAATTTAAAAACTCACAGTGGAAAGAAACACCCTTGTTCATAGCAGCTCAGTTCATGATAGCTCAATATTGGAAACAACCCAAATGTCCATCAACTGGAGAATGGATAAAGAAGATGTGTTTTTCTTAATAAAATGGAGTATTACTCTGCCATAAAGAATGACAAGATTGATCCATTTAGGTGCAAATGGAGACAGCTGGAGGATATACTAATAAGTGAAATCAATAGATCACAGATAGACAATTTCCGGATCTTCTCTCTGGCATGAACACCTGTAGATGCAAATGAGCTCTCGAAAGTAGGACAGCTTTTATAGAGTGGAAAATTTCTACAGGAAACTTGGTGTGGGAATGTGATGAGGGGAAGGAATAAATATGATACAGAAAGAAAATAAAAGTGCATGTATAAAGGGGGTGAGGAGGTGTGGGTTGGTAGGGATATGGGTAAAAATGAGAATTAACTTGTGTCATATACTGGTACAAATTCCCCAATGTTATACGTGATTTTGAGATGTATATAAATTGTACCAATAAAGAATTCAATTAAAAAAATAAATAAAAAGCTTCTCCATAGCCAAAAAAAAAAAAAAAAACACCAGCAGAGTGAAAAGACAACCAACAATATGGGAAAAAATGTTTACCAGCTTTTTCTCAGACAAAGGTCTACTATCTAGACTATATGAAGAGCTTAAAAAAAAATCAGCCCTCCAAATTTGAAGACCCAATTCAAAAATGGGCATCTGAAATGAACAGACACTTTTCAGAGGAAGAAGTAAAAGCAGCTAAGAAGCATATGAAGAAATGCTCACCATTGCTGGTTATTCAAGAGATGCAGATGAAAACATCATTGAGAGTTCATCTCACTCCACAAAGAATAGTTGCTATTTCAAAATTAGCCAGCAACAAATGTTGGTGAGGTTGTGGAGAAAAAGGAACCCTTTTCCACTGTTTGTGGGCATCATTCTGTTTCTTATAACAGTTTTATTAAACTATAATTCATGTACCATATAAGTCACCCTTTTGAAGCACACAACTCAACAGTTTTTAGTATATTCACAAATTCATACATTCATCTTTGCAGTCAATTTTGAAACGTTTTCATTATCTTTCTGTATAAATCCTGTTCATTTTAGCTTTTGCCCCAAAACTCTCCCAAACTTTAATTCTGAAACCATAGGTAACTAATTACTTTCTATCTCTGAAGATTTGCCTGTTGTGGACATTTCATATAAATGGAATTATACAATATATAGTTCTTTGTGAGAGAATAATGTTTGAAAAGTTCATCCATATTGTTGCATTTATCAGTAGTTTCTTTAATTGCTTGATAGTATTTTATATGTGGATATTTGTTCATTTTGTTAAACTCCTTTTAGTGCCCTTTTTCTTGATTTACTAGATAGCAATTTATCTGTTTTGTTTAGTTATTCATTTTTTATTTCTTTATCTTTTTTTGGTTTTATAACTTTTTTTTTTATCATTTTGGGACCTTTAGGCTTGCTTGTCCCTTTTCTCCTTTTTAAATTCTATGCTTCATTTGTTTATTTTCCTTGGTGCATTTTTAGTGATATAAATATTACTTAAAATTTGGGATTTTTTCCTTTGAACAGCAGCTGCATCCTATAGTTTTTTTTTTTCTTTGAGACAGGTTTTCACTTTGTAGTTCAGGCTGGCCCTGAGCTCATTGTGTAGCCCAGGCTAGTCTTCAACCCACAGCAATCCTCTTGCCTCTGCCTTCCAAGTGCTGGGATTACAGGTGTGAACCACCATGCCCAACAGTGTTATATGTGGTACCAGGGATTGGGATCAAACTCAGGACCTTGTGCTTGCCAGGCCCAAACCACTGAACAAAATCCCCAGTCCTCCTGTAGATTCTTGCAAGTAATGCTTCACTCGTATTTTTAATTTTAGCCATTTAACTATACATGGATTTGATTAGAATTATTTGATAAAATGTTTACATATTCCCAGATTGAAGAAAGAGCTTTTATTTTTTAAGGGTTTTTTTTTTAAAGAACTTTTGAAATGTTATTAATTTCAAGTTTGGGTGCAGAGTGAGCAGAGAATTTATTGAAATATATTTGCTTAATTTCTATGTATGTTCCATGTAATTTGTGAGATCATCAAAGACTGACTTCAGTCTTCTTTCTGCCTGTAGTCTAAGCTCATGTGTTTAGTAAGGGAAAATGACCCGAATTCCATGATCCAAAAGTCTAGGATCTATTCTCTGTTATGCCATCGTTTATTAAGTGTAGCTCTGGTTCTTCTTAGCTCAAAAATAAATCATTTCAAGGCCTCAAATTTGTGTAATCTCTCATTGCCTTTTGCTTTGTGAATCAGCAAATTATTTTTAATTCATTCTGTTTCATAAATATTTGGGAGAACACCCAGTGGACAATTTACACACAGAGCCAATAGTTTTCCACATGTTGTTTGACTTCTCACTTATTGTGACTGATGGATGTTTGGCTTTTCTATTTTCCATTTTCATCTGTAAGGCTTTGGGCCCATGTCATATATTTTAGATTTTTGTTACACCAGCACCTGCTTCACATCTGGTATAAATTTCTTTTTAAGTCTAGTCTAAGCTTAATCTGTGCTAGAATTTAGCCCCACAGATTTCAGTAGCATATCACATACGGTTTATTTCCTATAGTTAAAATGTCTTGCAGAGTATTGATAGGAATTGTGTACTCCTTCACATAGATACTCTGGGACTCAGATTGATTGAGGCCTGCCATCATTGTTATGATTTGAATGTCCCACTCAGAAGTCACGTTGAACCTTAATTACCATTGTGATGGTGCTGGTACATGGTACCTATAAGAGGTCTAGGTCATTCAGATTTTACCCTCATGAATGTCATTATATTGGGTGTGGGTTAGTTATCAAAACCCCTTTTTCAACATGTAATGTTCTCTGCTATGGTATGACACAGGAAGAAAACCCATACTAGATGCTGTACCTTGATATTGGACTTTACACTCTGATAACCTTCTCTATGTACTCTAGGAAATAAATTTCTTTTCTTTACAAACTACCCATTCTGTGGTTTTTTTTTTATTATAGATGCAGAAAGCAGACTAAGATCTAGAAAGTCATCTCTTACTCTGGCAGGAGGAAAAAATAGTTTAAAATTATATGAATTTCACTGTCTTCACCTGGGATTGATGTGTATAATTTCTATTCAATTTTTTTTTTACTGGGCAAAACTAAATGGCTTATTAGGTACATGATCTGAGAATTTTAACTGCTTGTATTCCTGGGAAAGAAGGAGAAACCATTTTGGTGAATCCAATGCCTGCCACATATGGAAGGCTATCTTTTAAAATTCTCCTAAAGTAACCTCTGGGCTAGACTTTTTTCTCTCTAACCCTGATGTCATTGAACTTCTTTTCTTTTTTTTAACTGGAAGTTTAAAAAATTGGTATATATTTGCAGTACATAATGATTACATTTATCCATAGAAGTTGTTACATGTATATAATACATCTTAACTTTTTTCAATTCCCTTTCCCTCCAATCTCTTCCCTTTTCTTCCATTTCTTGGTCCCTTTGTTATTTACAAAAGATCTGTTTCCCTATTTCCTATTGTCTGTCTTTTATGTTGCTCTTGAATATACTTACACCATGTAGTTGACCGTGCGTGGTGTTGGTAAACGTCTGAGAGCATTTGGTATTATGACGTTCTACTTACTCCTCTATTACAAAAACCAGCCTGGAAGGACTAGAGATTTACCTCAGTGGTTTTTGGCCCCTGCCTAGCAAGCACAAGGTACCTGGTTCCATCCCCAGTAACTACATACAACAATACGGGGCATGGTGACTCACGCCCACCAGCAATCAGTACCAATACCACAAATCCCAGGCTTGATGGCTCAAACTTATAATCCCAGCACTCGGGAGGCAGAGGCAGGAGGGTTGCTGAGTTTGAGGCTTGCCTGGGCTACATAGTGAGCTCAGGGCCAGCCTGAACGACAAAGTGAGACCCTATCTCAAAAAAAAAAAAAAATGGCGTGGAAATTTCCCACTGGTTTTGAACTCTTAGGTGCTTTTAATGTTTTGGAACGTTAACAAAAATATATATTTTATCTAGCACTTTTCAGTGTTTTTGGTCAAAGCAAAACAATGGGAAATGTGATTTTGTTTACACAGTGGGAGTTTGCACCTCTTACAGTTTGTCTGTTGAGCCTTCTCACAGATCCTGACTTCTCTTCTACTTGACTTTCCCTGGATCTCAGCTGCTTTTGATAACCCTTGCACAGAATATAATCCAGGGATTGTACCTTCTAGTTTTGGCATGAATTTGCTTTGATCTTAGTTTTTCAGTTTCTTTTGCTGGTTTTTAATGATTTTTGGGTTTTTTTGGAAGAAAAGGGAAGAAATGTTCCTTTGTGTAGCTGTATTCATCATCTAAATTTCAAGTCTAGATTCTCCTTATGAAGCAAAGGTTATGCATTTGTTTTTAAAATAAATGAATTATTCTGAAATACAATAACTGGGTTATCTCCTCAATGTGCATAGCTCATGAAATCACAGAAACCTGCATTAAAATAGCATTAAATTCAAATAATACAATCTTTTGATATTTTTCTGGGGGTAATAGAGTATCAGGCTGGAAGCTTGCATGAGCAATCAAGTGTTTGTATACCTTTGGTTTTGGGGCTTGGAGAAGTAACTGATTTCCAAACCAACACATGCCATATTCTGTCAAAATGTTCTTCTATGTATAACACACTTACATAAGGGAACAAAATATCCTTACTTGGGTTTGACAGAGAGTACTGGTCATCACTACTCTTGCTTGACTTAATATCTTCTAAAAGTATCTCTGATGGGTTGATCAATTATAGTGTCATTCTACTTAATACACATCTTTTTAACAGTTTTGTTTTTTTTTTTTTTTGAGACAGGGTCTCGCTTTGTAGTTCAGGCTGGCCCTGAGCTCACTATGGAGCCCAGGCAAGCCACCGCGAACTCAGCAATCCTCTTGTCTCTGCCTCCCGAGTGTTGGGATTACAGGCATGAGCCACCACGCCCGGCACTGTGGTATGCGGTGTTGATTGTTGGTGAGCGTGAGTCTCCACGCCCAGCATTATATGTGGTTACCGGGGATCGAACTCAGGGCCTTGTGCTTGCGAGGCAGGCACCAGAAACACTGAGCTAACCCTCCGGCCTTTTTTTTTTTTTTTAACAGTTTTTAAAGTCGTATGTTTAGAATCACCAGAATGACAATTTTTCAGCTGTTGAGATAGGCAAAGCCTTTGACTACCACACTCCTTTTATTTTCTCCTGTTATTTTTCCTCCAGCTTCCTGCTTTTGAAGATTTTTCAATAAAGAAAATTCATAATAGCATTAGGTGTTATTTACAAGACATTCAATAAATGGTGAATGAAGGAAACAATTTATTTGTCTATCAAATGGTTTTCTTTTGATGGAGTTTAGGCTTCAGATTCTGTGGTTTAATGGTATAGATGCACAGATCATAGCTTGAGACACAATGAAAAACTAAAGTCTTTATAAATCTGGAATGTCACTGTTTCTCATAAGAACATACAGTTTCCATTGTGATACCTCAGATACATCTAAAGTCTTCATTTGTCAGTTTGACTGATATGCCACCAAATAACACTAGTTTTGCATGTAAATCTTCTGCCATGAAATCTTTAAAGAGGATTGTCAAACATTTCTTTGCAGTCTTTGCTTCTGTTGGTATTACACTTCTCATATGTCAGGGAACATAGCTGATTCTCAAGGGTAATTTTCTTCTAAAGTTTTAGGTAGCATATGATTATAAACTCTAATAGAAAAGGTTTTCTTCTCATTTGCACTACATGTATATCAGAAAATACAATAGTTGACAGCATAATTGTGAAATACATTAATAATTCTAAAATTTAAAGTTAATGTATTCTACCATCTGGAGTCTTAACTAAACATTTTTAATGTCTTTGAAATCTGAAGAAAATGTCTCTTGTCAAATAACCAGCAGCTAGGACTCTGCCCAGAATTCCATTGTTCTCATGTCAGATATTGCTCAGATTCAAACCCCTTTGCAGTCTGTGTTATGCATATGTATACTGAGAGTTTTCCCATTCAGCAAGTAGATTTATAATTCCTCTGAAGACAGTTTGGTGTTGCAAAGAATAGGCTTCTCTAGGTATAATCACTCCCTCTTTATGTGTGATTTTGCAAGCTGAGCCAGAATTCTTTTTATTTTTATGGACACATTTGAAAACCTTTGCTTTCAGCATGTATGTTAAGGTGACTGTAACAAAATACAGGACATTCATTCAGTCAATCAATCAATCCGTCAATCAAGAAAAATGGATGTAGCATTTGCACTGTGTCAGACTATGCTAGTCATGAAGCCCCGTAGATAATAAATAACCCTTCTGTCTAAGAAACTTATAATGTAAGGAGAAAGTAATACATTCAGGCATGATTATAAAGTATGACAGGTGGTAGTGATAAAGGTATTGGTTTCTCTGCAAACTCCCACCTTACTTCTCCCACATAACACACAGCTCCAGAAACCCAGAATGTATTCTCTTCCCATTCTTGGGAGGAGAGCTCTATAGCTTAAGTCCACTGTGTCATCCATCCACAGGGAGCTGACCCTACTGGACGGGGGCAGCCCAGGAATGCTGTGGGTTCCTGCTTGGCTTGCAGCTCTGGGCTCAAGATTATCCAGTCCTGCAACTCACTTGGGGAAATCAGGTATTTACTTAAAGAGGATTTATAGATCTAATTTCACATGGAATTTCCCAGCTCTCATGGAGGAAACCCCAGGTAGAAACTGACATAGCAGATCTCTTTAAGAAATCATAGCTTAGGATGATACTGTCTTAGGTCAAGACACTGAAGGTCTGGAGGAGTCAGATGACAGTATAGAAAAGGTAGTTAGAAGTTATTTACCAACTTGGTATGTTGTATGCTTGCCCACAATGGGACCTACTTGTGGTGGTCTTTGCCCTCCTAGATATACCTAAGCCCTCTTTAAATTGTTCCAAGTCACAGGATCCAAACTCCTTTTAGTAAAATTTTCAGCTTGGATTCTGTCCCATCAGCCCTCTCCCTATTCTTAATTCTATATACAGCATTAAAACACAAAATTACAACTAATTTAATTTGAAGGTTGAATGGGCTTTTATCTGTAATTCTAAAAACAGGCAGTATCTCTTTCTGGGAAATAAGTGTTCCACTGAGCTACACAAAGAAAATTGGCTTTATAGGTAGAAAAGGATGGAAGAAAGCAGAAGCAGAGAACACAGAGTGGATTGGTGATCAAAAGTTACTTTCCTGGCCTGGAGATTTAGCTCAGTGGTTCTGGTGCCTGCCTCACAAGCGCAAGGTCCTGGGTTCAATCCCTGGTAAACACATACAATGCTGGGCATAGAGACTCACGCCCACCAGCAATCAACCAGCAATCAGCACCACATACCACAGTGCCGGGTGTGGTGGCTCACGCCTATAATCCCAGCATTTGGGAAGCAGAGGCAGGAGAACTGCTGAGTTCGAGGCTTGCCTGGGCTACAATAGTGAGTTCAGGGCCAGCCTGAACTACAAAGTGAGACCCTGTCTCAAAAAAAAAAAAAAGTTACTTTCCTTATGGTGCTAAGTCAGAGGAGACTTCTTTATTACACAGATTCAAGTGGATGGGAATTTTAGAAAACTGTTTTTGGAAAACTGGACCATTTCAAAGTCCATTTGGCTTACATAGCACTTAGCGTAAGTGATTCCATTCTGGTTTTCCTGGTCTGCAAACACCTGGTGCAGAGAGGAAGCCCTCCCCCCATACACTATGTTTAACAATTGTCATATCATTTCTTAAACAGAAGGATAGAAAAAAAACATGTTTCATCTATTGTTAATTAAGACTGTCTCAGCTAAAGGTCTCTCATAAAGAATTAGACATAGCAGTCTGCTCTTTCCATATGGAGATTAGACAGAGGAGACATCCTCAGCAGCCAGTCTTAGCAGAGTAAGGTCTTTGGCAGAAGCTGTTTCTCAAGGAAAATTCTAGTGCTCTTACCAAGAAACCCTGTGGCCTCTTTTCGTGGCAGTATGACCAGCCTGTATCTCCCTGGCTGCTCTCTCTAGATGACCAGATCTCCCCTCAGTCACCAACACAAAATACCTGTATTCAAGCACCTCAGGCCTTGAAATAACTGCTAATCAGATCCTGTCAAGTTCATGTCTGGGTGAATTAATATCTACTGTGAGACTGATGAGTGCTAATCAGCAATGTTCTTTTTTTTAAATTCATCCAAAAGAAAATAGGAAGCATAAAGATCATTTAATATATTCTTCATATTGCTAAATTGAGTTTGAAGGACTGTGAGATTGTTTCTGTAATTCATTTTTGGTGTTAAAAATCTTGGGCCGGAGGGTTAGCTCAGTGGTTCCGGTGCCTGCCTTGCAGGCGCAAGGACCTGAGTTCGATCCCCGGTTACCACATATAATGCTGGGCATGGTGGCTCATGCCTGTAATCCCAGTGCTCGGGAGGCAGAGACAGGAGGATTGCTGAGTTCGCGGCGGCTTGCCTGGGCACCATAGTGAGCTCAGGGCCAGCCTGAACTACAAAGCAAGACCCTGTCTCCAAAAAGCAAAAAAAAAAAAGCAAAAAAAAAAAATCTTATTAAAACTGACATGATGATTTAAATGTTCTTGTCAAAACAGTGGGTAGCTTTGTATTGGTCCCAACCATTTTAGGGGAGAAATTTGGCTGTTTCATGGAACACTCTAGTTTGAAACTACATATCTAAGAACCTGGGGTGTACTTGTTCTCCAGAGTTTTCTCAACTTCATTACTATGGGCATTTTGGGCTGGGCATTTTGGGCATTTGAACTTCCTTGTTGTGGGTGGCTTCCTGTGCTTTATAAAATGATTAGCAGCATCATTGGCAGTAACTTGTAGGACACTGGTAGGAATCCACCATTCTCAGATGTCGTAACTGGAAATGTCTCTAAATATTAATAAATGTCTGTCTGCAGAAGTTCAAATTGGCCTCCTCACCAAACACAATGAATGACTACTAGTCTACAGCATTTTTAAAAAAATCATAGACTCTGGTGGAGGAGTGAATAATGAAGGGTAAAGAAAAAATATGATGGTAATTTAAAAAAAGGGAAACAAAGCTTATGCATTTAGGGGGGTGGAGATGTGGGGTGGGTAGGGGAACGGGAAAAAATGAGAATTAAGGGCAGGAGGGTTAGCTCAGTGGTTCCAGCACCTGCCTCACAAGCGCAAGGTCCTGAGTTTGATCCCCGGTAACCACATAAAATGCTGGGCATGGAGACTCACGCCCACCAGCAATCAATACCACATACCACAGTGCTGGGCGTGGTGGCTCAAGCCTGTAATCTCAGCACTCGGGAGGCAGAGGCAGGAGGATTACTGAGTTCCAGGCTTGCCTGGGCTACATAGTAAGCTCAGAGCCAGCTTGAACTACAAAGCGAGACCCTGTCTCAAAAAAAAAAAAGATAATTAAATTGTGTCATATACTGGTACAAATTCCCGAGTGTGACCATGATGTGTATATACAGTATACCAATAAAGATAAAAATAAACTAAGAATTATAGACTCAATCCATTAATGCTCTGTGAACTCAATTTAGGGGCTCAATAGCAGCATTTAAAAAATTAAATACATGAGGGGCTGGAAATTAAGCTCAGTGGTTCTGGTGCCTGCCTAGCAAGCTCAAGGTCCCTGGCTCGATCTCCAGTAACTACATACAACAATACCGGGTTTTGTGACTCACACCCACCAGGAATCAGTACCACATACCACAATGCCAGGAGTGGTGGCTCACACCTGTAATTCCAGCACTTGAGGGGCAAAGGTAGGAGGATTGCTGAGTTCACGGCTTGCCTGGGCTACACAGTGAGCTCAGGTTCAGCCAAAGGGACACCCTGTCTCAAAAATAAATAAATAAATACATACATACATACATAAATGAGAAAATGGTATTTTGAATAAATGGTGCTGGAAAAGTTGGATATCCATATGTAAAAGAATGAAACTAGACGTCTATCTTGCACATTACAAAAATCAACTCCAAATAGTTTAAAGATGTACATGCAACACCAGAAACTGAAACTAATTGGAAGAAACAAGAGAAATGCATCAGCACATTGGAATGGGCAAAGATGGTTTAGACAAGACAAGACCTCAAAAGCACAAGAAAGAAAATCAATAATATATAAGTGGGATTGCATCAAGGTTTCTACACAGAAAAGGAAACATTCAGCAGAGTATAGAAGGTACCTACAGAATGGAAGAAAATATTTTCAAACTCTGCATGTGACAAGGATTTAATATCACAATGTATCTGTTCTGGTTTGTATCTAAAATGTCTCCCAAATGTCTTATGTGTTTGGAAGTTGATTGCATCATGGTGATCCTATACCTGGCTTGCTCTTAGGAAGTGGGGCTTGGTTGGAGGTGAGCCACCTGGGGCGTAACCTGAAAGGATGGACTCTTGTTTCTAATTCCTCCTCTCTCTCTCTCTCTCTCTGGTTCCTAGCAGCCCTAGTTGAACACCTTTTCTCCACCGTGCCCATCTGCCATTCTCTTTCTATCTTGGAACAGCATACTGTGGATTGAAAATGTGAGCCAAAATAATCCTCTTCTCCTTTAAATTGTGGGTGTCAGGTACCATTTTCCAGGACTGAAAGAGACTTAAACAATAAGAAACAAAAAACTCAGTAGCTTCTGTGCAGCACACAGTGTGCTGAGGCAGAAGGATTGAGAATTTGAGGCTAGCTTGAGCTATATAATGAGACCCTGTATCAAAAAACATAAAGAAACTATATCATAAACAACATATTAATAGTAAAAACAAAGCCAAAAAAAAAAAAACCCTCCCCAAACAAAAAACTCTCCAAATAACCCCAGTTAAAAATGGCTGGAACAGTGAGTGTTACCAGCACAGTTCTTCCAAGATAGTGTGTTGGCTACCAGAAATCATTAAACTGAAGCGCCCTTCCCCCAATGGTGCAGAGGGTATTTGAGAGCATGGGGGAGCAGACAGAGGAGAAGATAAGAAGATAAGATCCATTGTTATAGAGCAATTGGATTGTTCACGCAGAAGACACTCCACCAAACAAACTGACTGCATACCTCCCCCCAGTGGGAATCTGGGATCTGAAAAGATAACTCAGTTTCTTGTTGAAAAAGAGTCCTGGACCTGAAAGAGAGAGGCCTGTACAACTGAAAGCAGCAGCAAAATCGCCAGACAGTTTCCACCCTGAAGGTCTACTGTGGAGGAAAAGAAAATTAATAAATGAAGCCCCTCCACTCATCAGCAATGGGGTCTTGGTGGTTGCCATTTTAGGCAAAGGTGCAAACCTGAACTCCTATAGCCCAAAGGTACTGGGTAACTCCAGGGCCTCCCAGCAGCCCAGAGAGAAAGAAGGGAAAAGCTGCTCAGACAAGTTCAGTGGATCTGACGGCAGCTGATCAGGAATCTGATTCAAAAGAGTAGACTGAGGGAATCTGATTCAAAAGAGTAGAAACCTAGTTAATCCAAAGAGAACAGCACCTATGGCTCGGACACCATTTTGGGCAGAGGTACAAACCTGAAGTCCTGTAGCCCAAAAGCACTGCATACCTCTAGGGCCATGCTTCCAGGACCCCTTGGCAGCCCAGAGAGAAAGAGGAGGAAATCCGCCCAGACAAGTTGGACTGCAGCTTCTGGCAGCTGGTCACGAGTATGAGAGAATTTAAATCAGAAAGTAGAAATCTGATTCACCCAAAGTGAGTGGCAGCCCAGTCATGCCTCTGCTTTTCTTTCTTTTTCTTTCTTTGTTTTTCTCTCTCTCTCTTTCTTTCTCTTTCTTTCTTTCTTTCTTTCTTTCTTTCTTTCTTTCTTTCTTTCTTTCTTTCTTTTTCTTTCTTTCCTTCCTTCCTTCCTTCCTTCCTTCCTTCCTTCCTTCCTTCCTTCCTTCCTTCCTTCCTCCCTTTCTTTCTTTCTTTCTTTCTTTCTTTCTTTCTTTCTTTCTTTCTTTCTTTCTTTCTTTCTTTCTTTCTTTCTTTTTTTCTTTCTTTCTTTCTTTTTATTTTCTCCTCTCCTCCCAGGTCCATTTTGCTATGCTGAGAGAAAGAAGGGAAAAATGAATAGCCACAGTGGACTACTTGCAATGGATCAGAAGATCAAAATAAATTATGTTGTGAAGTAGAGAAAAGGTCCAGCCAAACTCTGTTCCCAGGTTCACCCAGGGTCTTGACTGAAGAGGGTAGAGACACCCACTCTACACTGTGACTAGACACCGGCACAAGGGGCCTGGGCTAGCACCAGGAAAGGAATGCCCCATTCATTGGAACAGCACACACTCACAAAAGGCAACACAGCAACTGAGAGAGCTATTTGGGGCAGGATCATAAGGGGAGACTCAGGCAAGAGACTTAAGGAAAACTGCTAATTGAGGGAATGCCCCAGATCACAACTCCAGTAATCAGAAAGTTGAAGACTCTGGAGAGCTAAAAAAAAACATTATAATAAAAACCCAGCAGACTACAGCAGTTGGTGAGTTGGTGAGATCAGCACCTCCTACTGGAACCTGGACTCAAGGCAGGGGAAGGGTGACTCACACCTGCAGTAAAATGCAGGGTTCAAACCTGCAAGAGATCTGGGAGAGAAATTCCAAACTTGAAGCCAGAAACCAGATTGAATCTTAGGGGACTTTGGAAGGGTCACTGAGCCTATCTGACATGGATTTGCAAACTGTTGCCAATGTTCTGCACCAGTGTTACAAAGATGTGCCTGGAAAAGGACTCTCTTTCTTTGTTTTGTTTTTCTCCTTTTTCTTTTTTCACTCTCAACTTTCTCCTTTCTTGTCCCTGCTATTGTCCTACTTTTTCTCTTTTTTCTTGTTCCTTCTCTCTTAATTGTTGTTACTCTTATAGGAGGGTGAATATAGTATCTAGTTTCCCTCTTGCTGTTTGTTTGCTCTGTTTTGTATTTGTTCCTTTCTCTCTTTTCCTCCATTCTTCACCAGTTTCCCAAGGTTCATATGATCTTCCTGTGTCTTCTGGCCCTATTTCTAAACTCTGTCTTTTTATATTTCTACCCCTCCCCCACTCTTTCTAAGTCATCTCCTGAGATGGTGACCCTGCTACATTGAAGGACTTGTATATGGTAAACATATTTCTGGTTAGTCATTAATTTTTATATGTGGCCACAGGTCTACTTCATGAGCTTCACAGTGTTAGAATAGTGGCTTCCACAGTTTGTCATTCTCTGGACTGTTTGATGTAGTTATTGGTAGTGATTGTATTACATTGGACAAGGTAATGTGATCATTTTGTTCAAGTGCTCTGGACTGTTTGATGTAGTTATTGGTAGTGATTCTATTACATTGGACAGGGTAATGTGATCGTTTTGTTCAAGTGTCCTTCCTGGTGTTCCAGATCTGAGATTGCTTAGGGGCCATTACAGACTCAAGGCTCAGTGCCCAACTATCCCTGGAGGATGACCCAGGAAATAGCCATTCCTTAAGCATTCTAAATATTAGCAAAAATGATACTCACAATAACCATTTTACAAGGAACAACTGAGGAATTAAGCCAAATATATCAATGACAACAACAAAATAGAAATGAGAAAAAAAACTTAAAATAAGATAAAAAAAAAAAAACAGCATTCCAGATCAGCAAAGGGAATTTTAGAGAGTAAGGAGGTGGAAAATCCTGCAGTTCAACCACTTGGACACTCTGGACTGGCAACAAAAGAGAGTCTAGAAAATATGAAATCGGAAATAATTTCTAGATAACAGCAGAGATAATGTTCATACTAAAAGATAGATTAATAACTTTAGAGAAGTGAGGAACATAAAGGAATCCCAGCATAAGAAAGTAATTGGACCCACTACACTGATTCAGACAGATTTCAAGCATATTAAAAAGTCCATTAAAAGACCAGGGCTTTAGTTCAGTGGTCTGGCATCTGCCTGGCAAGCATAAGGTCCCGAGTTAATCCCTACTACCACATACCACAAATGCTGGGTCAATGGCTTACACCTGTAATTCAGCACTTAGGAGGCAGAGGCAGGAGGATTGCTATGAGTTGGAGGGTAGCCTGAGCTACATAGTGAATTCAGGGCCAGCCTGAACTATGTAGTGAGACCCTGTCTCAAAAAACTTTTAAAAAAAAGCAACAACAACAAAAAACTCCATTAAAAACTTACTGAGCAGACTGAGCCAATGTGAGGACGGAGTATCAGACATATAAGACAAGATTGCAATTAGCAACCCAGAGAGGAAAGATTTCTTTAAAATAGTAAGGAGTAAATCCAGCAGCTGCTAGGTGATTCAAAGAAGAATAACATAAGACTGATTGGAATCAATGAGTAAATGGGAGATAGTGCAAACAACATTAAAAACTATTCACAGAAGTAATGACAGAATATTTCCCAAGCAGAGGAACAGAATTCAATGTACAGATAACTCATGCATATGGGACTCCAACTAGCTGTGATTAAAACAAAAAAAAAATCCATGCCTAGCCATATAGTAGTAGAGATTTTGGAAATCCAATAGAAGAAAAAATATTGAAAGCAGTTAGAGAAAAGAAAAGAAACAAGTCACACACAATGGAAAACCCATCAGAATTACAGCAGATATTTCAACACAGACCCTCAAGTCAAGGAGAGACTGATATATTTGAAGCCCTAAAAGAAAACAGCTTCCAACCAATCTAGATGTATCCTGCAATACTATCCTTTAAAATCAAAAAGGAAATGTTTGAGAAACTTCATGAATAAATAACCAGCACTCTCCCGGGCTTGGTGGCTCAAGCCTGTAATCCCAGCACTCGGGAGGCAGAGGCAGGAGGATTGCTGAGTTCGAGGATTGCCTGGGCTACATAGCTCAGGGCCAGCCTCAAAAAACAAAACAAAACAAAACAAAAAAACACCCAGCACTCTGAAAATTCTAAAAAAAATACCTTAGAAAAAGACAATGAAGGTCACAACTCCGTGAGGCCTAAAAGAGTGAAAGGTTTTTTTTTTGTTTTTTTTTTTTTTTGTTGTTGTTGTTGTTTTTTTAGACAGGGTCTTGCTTTGTAGTTCAGAGCAGCTCTAAGCTCACTTTGTAGCCCAGGCAAACTTTGAACTCACAGCAGTCCTCCTGCCTCTGCTTCCTGAGTGCTGGGATTATAGGCATGAGCCATCACTCCTGGCATTAAGAGTGAAACTATTTAACAAGTCAAATTAGTATATGTGCTGCCGAAGCGAGCACTTAACAAGTCAAATTAAATGGAAAGGAGGGGGAAAAATAAAAAAAGAGCCAACAACAGGAGTATATCATGACAAGGATAAATAAATATATATCAGTTACAACCATCGTTGTTAATGGCCTCAGTTCACCAATCAAAAGAAATAGACTGGCAGAATGGATTAAGAACCAAGATCAAGTGCCAGGCATGGTGGCTCATGCCTGTCATCCCAGCACTCAGGAGGCAGAGACAGGAGGATTGCTGAGTTTGAGGCTTGCCTGGGCTACATAGTGAGCTCAGGGCCAGCCTGAACTACAAAGCAAGACCCTGTCTCAAAAAAAAAAAAAAAAGAAGACCCAAGATCAAACAATATGCAATATTCAAGAAAAACAATCCAAAAAAATTCATAAATTCAAAGGATGGAAAACAATTTTCTATGTGACAAGAACCTGCAAAAAACCGAGAATGACTATCTTATTTGCATACAAAGTACATGTCAAACCAAAATTAAGAGAGACAAAGATGGTCACTACATCCTTGTAAAGTGAAAAATCCAAGAGAAGGAGGTGACAATCAAATATATATGCACCAAAAACTAATTCACTGAACTATGTAAAACATTATTAGCTTATTAATACCAACTGTGTAAAACACAATTGGTTTATTAACATTATCAATTATATTGATTGGCATTAAACCAAATAAGCACTAAGTCAATACAAGTGTGGGACCTCAGTACACTGCTATCACAAATAAAACAACTAGACAAAAAAATAAAAATGAAATACTGGAACTGAACCAAACTTTTAAACAAATGAGCTTAATAGATGTCTACGCAGTGTGCCACCTCACAAAATCAGAATATACATTCGTCTCAGCTGCACCTGGGTCATTCTCCAAAATAGGCCACATATTAGCTCATAGAACATGTTTAAGTAAACCTAAAGAAGTTGAAGTTATGACTTGTATATTATCAAAGCACACTGACAATGAAATTTGAGATCAGTAGCAGAAGAAGCCACAAGAACTTCACAAACACATGGAAATTGAATAACACCCTCCTAGCCAACCAGTGGGTTACAGAGGAAATTGAAAAAGAAATAAGAAAGTTTCTACAATTAAATGATAATTCAGTACAAAATATAGAAATTTCTGGAACACAATGAAAGTAGTTCTGTGAAGGAAATTCATTGAAGTAAACACCCACACCTACAAAAACAGTGAGCTCAAATAACCTACTGCTGAACCTCAAGCTTCTACAAAATGAAGAGCAGGACAAACCTAAAGTTCATACAAGGGAGGAAATTTTAAGTGTCAGAGAAGAAATCAGTGCAGTGGAGATCCAGAGAATAATAAAAAAAACTCAACCAATTGAGTTGGTTGTTCAAAAGAGTAAGTAAAATTGAGAAACCCTTAACCAACTTTATTTTTTGTTTTTGTTTTGTTTTGTTTTTTTGAGACAGGGTCTCGCTTTGTAGTTCAGGCTGGCCCTGAGCTCACTATGTAGCCCAGGCAAGCCTTGAACTCAGCAATCCTCCTGTCTCTGCCTCCCGAGTGCTGGGATTACAGGCGTGAGCCACCACGCCCGGCCAACTTTATTTTTAAAAAGGAAAGAAAAGGCCAGAATCCATGCAATCAGGAATAAAAAGTATAAAATCACAACAGATCCAGCAGAAATTAAGAGGATAATTAATATCTACTTTGAGAACCTATATCAAATAAGATGGAAAACACAGAAGAAATGGACAAATTTGTAGATACATAGCACTACCAAAATTGAATGGAAAAGATAAAGAAGCAATGTCAATCAGTGAAGTTGAAAAGATCATTAAAAACTTACCAACAAAGAAAAGTCCTGGTTCTGATGGCTTACTGCTTAACTCTACAAGAAATTTAGGGAGTGCTTGCTTCGGCAGCACATATACTAAAATTGGAAATTTAGGGAAGAGTTAATGTGACTACTTCTCAAATTTTTAATGAAATTGAAAGGAAAGCAATACTTCCAAATTCATTCTTGGAAGCAAGCATTACCTTGATTCCAAAAGCAGAGAAAGACCCAACCAAAAAAGAGAACTACAGGCCAATCTCTCTAATGAATTTATATGCAAAAATCCTCAATAAGATGCTGGCAAACAGTGCAGAATATCATCAAGAAGACATACATCCTGACCAAGTTGGATATATCCCAGGGATGTTAGGATGGTTCAACATACGTTAAACAATAAATTTAATATACTTTATTAACAGAGTCAAGACAAAAACCACATGATCATCTCAATAGACACAAAAAAAGTGTTTGACAAGACTCAATACTGATTGATGATAAAAACTCTACAAAAATTGGAATAATTGGTCTCTATTTCAATCTAATAAAAGCCATCCATGACAAACCAATACCCAACATCATTCTAAATGGTCAAAAATGGAAGTTTTGTACACTAAACTCAGGAACAAGATAAGGATGTCCACTATCATCTGTTCAATATAGTTCTGGAAACATTAGCTATACCAGCTACACAAGACAAAGAAATAAAAGGTATCAAGATAGGAAAAGAAGTTAAACTGTCATTATTTGGCAACAACATGATACTTTCTATAGAAAACTCCAAACATTCCATCAAAAGATTGCTAGACTTAATTGCTAGATTAAGTAGAGAAGCGGGATACAAAGTTAACACTCAAAAGTCAATAGTCTTTTTGCACTTTAATAACAGACTCACTGAGAGGGAAATTGGGAAAACTATTCCTTTTACAATAACATTCAAAAAATGAAATACTTAGGAATCCATCTAACAAAGGAAACAAACAACCTCTATTTTGAAAACTATAGTACACTGAAAAAAGAGAGATCAAAGAGGATACCATAAAATGGAATGACATCCCTTGTTCCTAAGTAGGAGGAAGAAATACAGTGAAAATGGATGTCCTTCCAAAACTGCTATATAGATTCAATGCAATTCCAGTTGAAACCCCAATAGCGTATTTAACAGAACTGGAGAAAATAATCCAAAAATTCATCTGGAACTAGAAGAGACCGAGAATAGCAAAAGCAATTCTAGTCAACAAAGATATAGCAGGTGGTATTACAGTGTCCAATTTGAAACTAACTATGAAACCACTGTGATAAAAACAGCATGTTACTGGCAAACAGACCTAAGGACCAATGAAACACATTAGAAGGTACAAAAACAGCTTCAGACATACTAAGCCACCTCATTTTTGACAAAGCAACCAAACACCCTAAAAACAGTAGGATTAGAGGTCCCACTTGACCTTGTTTTTTTGCTGGCTATATTCATGAAAGAATTAAAAGTATCCTAGCACAGTGTCATATGTGCACTCATGGTTATAGCAGCATAGTTTGTAACAGCTAAATCTTGGAAATAGCCCATATGTCCATTAACTGCAGATTAGAAAAAGATGTGTTTAAAAAAATTAAATGGAGTATTTCTCAGCCATGAAGTTGATAAATTGGGGACATTTATAGCTAAATGGATGCACATTGAGGCTATACTTATAAGTGAAATAGGGCACAGGTGTGTAAATACTTTATCATTTCTCTAGTGTGAGAAACTGAAAGTGTAAATGAGGTCCAAAATGTACAATAGGAATTATGAAAAAGGAAAAATATCTTCAAAAGAGAAGAAGAACTGGGGCTTAGGGGCAGGGGGAAGCCAAGAAGGGAAAGAAAAAATTTGAAGATGAAAAGGAAAAAAAGAAACAAAGCTTATGTATACAGAGGTGGTGGAGGGGATAAAGAGAGGGCAGGGGAATGGGAAAAAAATAAGAATGAAGATATATCATGTATACATACAAATTCTCAATGATGAATGTGATGATAATATATATTTAAAATATACCAAGAAATTTAAGAAAATGGCAATAGAGATAAATAAACATTTGTAAAAAGACATATAAATATGTAACAAGTATATGATGAAATCTTCAGCATCTTTGATGTATCTATGGTGAAAGACCCCTGAGGAACGAAGATGTTTTTGTTGATGCATGTAAGAAGAAACAATGACAGCTCAAATGAATTGTTGGTGTCATGGCCCCACACACCTGCTCTAGGACTGGAAGAAATCCTGAACTGAGAAAGACTTAAAAGTTTTCCCACCACAACAAATAAGAGCTTAAAAGAGAAATTAAATTCAATTATGGAAAAATAAAGTATCATTTGATGTAACCAGATTTTTAAGCCTGAGTAGTATTCACTCTACATAAGCATTTATGATGGCTTACAGTATATGAAAGATCTTTCCTCTTTATTTTAAAAGCTGTTTTATTATTTTTTAATATAAAAATCTTGAGGTATTATTATTACTTTTATAATCATTTTAAGCATGAGAAATGGGAACAAATAAAGGTTAAACTGTATTCGAGCCATAGTAGTTAGGTCCTTAAATATCTTTATATTTGACGGTCTCTTACACAGTCCTGCCTCTTCTGAGAGATGCTTGTTCTCAACTTCCTTTTTTTTTTTTAACCTAAGCAGCGATTGCTGTTGTCAGCCACAACAGCCTGTTTTCACTTCTTATCCCCAAATCCCTCCTTTTTAAAAAATTATTCCTAACCACTCTTTTAGCCAAGATGTTTGGAATTTTTTTCATCTTTCATGTACATTTTTAACAACTGTTTTTTTTAAGCTTATGTTTAATTGTTAGCATCCTTGAGTGATCTTAATTAGGGAGCATAGGTTATAAATCAGTATGAGCAAATACTTTGCTACCTTATTCTGAAAAAAATTATAATTAAAATTCATGGTAGAAAGAACCTCTGAAGTGATAAGTTGCTTTTCTAAGATATTGCCATGTCTTATTTTAGACTTACTGTCAGCAACTAATCTACATTATTAAATAGAATTCAGTTTATTGGAGTTACTGAATAATTACTATGTTTGGTAAGTAGTATTTCTGCAATTTTATGTTTTATCATGGACATTAACTTGCTTTTAGAAAGAAGCTTCAGTATTACTTGAAAAGAGATCTATTTTATTTCTCAGAAATTCCACAGATTTTTAATGAAAACAGTGTCACAAATATAGTAATTCTTCACTGGATGTGTCTTAGTTATTTTTCTCATTGCTGAGACAAAATACGCAATGCACACAAGTTAAGGGAGGAAAGGTTTATTTAGCTCACAAGTTTTAGAGGTTTCAGTTCATAATCAGATGGCTCCAAGGCAGGGTGCTGTGGCAGAGAGGCATCGCAGAAGAGAGATAGTCTGCCACAATCAGGGAGGTGGGGACAAGCAAGGGGCGAGACAAGTCTCTTTCTGTCCCTTATACTGTACCCAGGCTGCTCTGATTAGGGCAGTGCCAAACCAATTAGTGAGCTGGTTTAATAGCCTTCATCCCGGCATCCTTAGTTCTACCACTGCATCATGACCAGTCACCCACTCTAGATTCATCCCCTTCTGAAAAAGCCCCAACTATGACTGTGTGAGGCTTTGGGGGGACATCTAGACACAAACCATAACAGGATGATTTTAAAATTTAAAGGCAATGCATGATCAATAAAATTTATCCCTTAACAGACTCTTATTTTTTTCTTAAGGCATTATGACAGAGAAGCTTTTCCCAAAGATTATGATATAGAGGGTCCTGAGAAAGTGAAAAAACTATGTAATTCAACATACTGGCGACTTGGAACTGATGAACCTCCAGTAAGTAGTTGCTGATAAATGCTGGTGTTTTTGTCATAATGAAATATGAACACATAAGGGGAGGAGCAGTTTTTCAGCACTGTGTTTCTTAGTAGCTAAGTTACTTAGGCAGATGACCTAGCCCTTTGGTGCTTTAGCAAACTTACTTATAGAATGCATCTACCTTATTGAGGGAATTAAGCAAGTACTTAACCTAGTGTCCGGCTGTATTACTCAGCTATGATTCAGGCCTTTGTCTCCCAAAAGACTCATTGGGTTGAAGTCTTGGTTGCTGCTGGTCTTTTGGGTAGGGATTGGATCACAGGCCTCTGATTTCATCAGTGGAAGGACCCACTGAAGAGATCATAATTTGATAACCTTGAGATGTGATGGAAATAAGAGAAAGAGCCTATGTGAAAGGGGCATGACCTTGGGAACTGTATTTATTTCTTGGTCCTTCTTCTCTGGTTCTTCCTTTCCTCTTTGCTTCCAGGCTGCTATGATGTAAGCAGTTTTCCTCTTCCACAACCTTCTGCCATGACTTTCTGCCATGCTACAAAACTGAAGGCAGTGGAGCCAGTTTACTAACACCATAAGCCAAAATGAGTCTTTCCCCATTAGGTTGTTTATCTCGACATTTTGTCACAGTGATACTAATACAGTCAGTGTAATGAAATACCTGGCATGGGCTGTTATGAAGTAAACGGGTTTATTTTGGCTCACAAATCTGGAGGTTCCAGTCTAAATTCAGGTGACCCCATTATTTTGGCCCTCTTGTGAGGGTGGCATATAACTGAGAACCTCACAATAAGAGGTTACATTTTGAGCCAGGAAGCAGAGTTTTCAGAACACACCCCCAGTGACCTATCATACCCACAATGACCTAATGACTCCTACTAGGATGTACTTCTTAAAGGTCCTGAGTAGTTCCAAAAACTGCCACCTTGGGAACTAAGCCTTTAACATATGGACCTTTAGGGAACATTTAACATCCAAACTGGTACATAGCAAATAAGAATGTTGACTATGATGATGTTGGTGCTATAGAAGCCACTTGCTAGAGATCTCATTTAGCCTTCACAGTAACCCACAACAGGTATTACTATCTGTTTTACAGAGAGGAAAGAGAGTCCTAGAAATTAGGAAACTTACTCAAAGCCAGACAGCTGGGGCGTGGATTGAAATTTGAATTCAAGGGTTTGACTTCAAGTCTTGTTGTCTCAAGACAGTGGAGTGGCAAGAAATTAAAATGTGCTATTAATATTCTAAAAACATGTGTATGACCCAATTACAAAATGAGTATGCGTATAGTTTCTGTGTGAATTGCAATGTGTCTGCTTTGGTGTTCGCCCAGTAAACACAAGGTAGGAGCTCCTAAAAGGTGTCCAAATTGTATTCTTCTGGAGGCTTTGGTGGATGGCTTTGGGGCCTGAAGAGCTGCTTAGGAGAAAGATGGCTGTAAATGTCATAGTCTAGGTTTATATCATATTCTGTCCCCCAAGCTGGAAAAATCTGTAATTTTATACTGGTAGTTGTTCTGGAAGGTTCTCTGTTCTTTGAGGTGGTAGGAATGGTTTAGCTTAAAATTTAGCAGTAAAATTTACCCCTGTTCTTTCTCTCTCTCTGCATGGAGAGTAATAACTATACCCTGGAAAATAGAGATTAATTATAAAGTAACAGCTGTTTGGATATAGAATGAAGCAACGTACAGAAACCAAGACAGCTTTAAAGTAAGATATTTCTCGTTTCACTTGTGTACATCAGTTTTTTTTAATCAGTGTCAAAAATACCTGAAAAAATCAACTTTAAAAGGAAAAAATTATTTTGGTTCACAATTTCAGAGGTTTCAGTGGTAAGTTAGTTCCACTGTTTTCAGGTCTGTGGGGAGGCAAAAATAACCTGGTGGAAAGGCATGGAAGAGGAAAGCTGCTTACCTCATGGCAGCCAGGAAGAAGAGAAAGAAAAAAGCCAGAAAGGGAAGGATGAGGAATTGGGTATAGTTACCAGGGTCTTGCCCTGTACTAGTTAGAGTTTACCTGAGGAACAGATTTAATCTAACAAACATGATTATAAAAAGGATTTACTAAGTAGACCTAGAGGATTGGAAGCACAAGAGTCTCAGTGACTGCCAGATTGGAGAGGAAAGACTGCAAAATGGCTTCCTGCCCAGTGAGGGCTGGAAGATCCAGATGAAGATTGAAGACTTGGAGCTTGATACTAAGTCTGATGCTAGTCTGTGTTGAAAAATGGAAGGGACTCTCCAAGAAAGCTAGAGAGTCTGTACTGGAAGCCTAAAGGAACTAGAGATGAACTTCCAAAGGTAGTGCCAAACACTGGACTCTTTTCAAGAAAAAAGAGGGACAGCTTCCTTATTTGCTCTCTCTGTATTCTGTTCAAGCTTCGGGCATATTGGTTAATGCCGCTTGAATCTGGCACCAGCCAGTGCTAGTCTCTCCCTTCCTCAGTTTGCACTCTACATGTCAGTCAGCCACTGATGCACCCTGAGCTTTACTAATTGGCTAGGTGTTTCTTATTCCTTCATGTATTGTAATTTCTTATTCCATTGTTTATCGGTACACTTTATGTGTACATTATAATCACTTTAATGTACTTGTACGTGATATATCTTAGTTGTTGTATTTTCACCATTCCCCTTCCTTTCCTTTCACCCCCTCTACCCCTCCCTATTCACAAAATCTTTGTTGGGAAAGTGAGGAAGGAAAAAAAACTTGATAGTAAAAAAAAAAAAAGGAAACAAAGCCGGGCGTGGTGGCTCACACCTGTAATCCCAGCACTCAGGAGGCAGAGACAGGAGGATTGCTGAGTTCGAGGCTTGCCTGGGCTACATAGTGAGCTCAGGGCCAGCCTGAACTCCAAAGCGAGACCCTGTCTCAAAAAAAAAAAAAAGGAAACAAAGCTTATGTATGTGGGGACAGGGGTTGTAGAGAGGGCATGGGAAAGAGTAAAATGAGAATCAAAATGTGTCATGTACAGGTACAAGATCTTAATGTTAAATGTAATCATATTTTATGTATAAAATGTACCAATAAAATTAATTTTTTAAAAAACAAACTTTGTTTCCATTTTTCCTTCTTTCCTCATATTTTTTCTTCTTTCCTTTCTCTCCTCTCTTTACCTCCCCTCCCCTTTTGGATCTCTTCTTCCTATTTTACATTATCTATTATACATGTATTATTATTTATGATCATTTGCCCCATGATTCACTCCCTTCAACAAGGCTCCATGTCTTATTGTGTTACTCTAAACAAAGACATCAAATTATTATCCTATTAACTTGATGAAGTTAGGACCCTATTGAGCTAATCACTTTGCACAAACGCCATCAGCTGGCAACCAATCCTTTATCACAAAAGTTTGGAGGACATTTCATATTAAACTATAACAGTTCATACACACTCACAGTTTCTTTTGTGTGTCCTCAGAGTTGTCTCTTGCCTTTAACCTGTTTCTGAGGAGCTCTCTGAGGTTTCTTAGTCTCTACTCACCTCTCTCGTCATTTGCACCAACCTGGCATGTTGGTCATTAGCTAGGATGTAGATGGCGATCTTGAGTCGTTGTCCAACTCAGTCAATAATCACCATATCCACCCTGACCAAAACCTGTGTTTTTAAAGTATGACTATGATTGGAACAAGAGAAAGTTGGCCAACATAAGCATTGCTTAGCATGTACTTAAGTTCTTTCACCTTTAGTATATGTGCTGCCGAAGCAAGCACAGTTCTTTCACCTTTAAAAAATCATTTACTCTTGATTTTAAAATGGGCTCTAGGTTGTAAGAAAAAGTGAGATGACACAAAATTAACTTCTAGGAACCTCAAAATATTTCTTCTCCTAGAGTTTATGAATTGTAGTGGTCAAGTTTCAGGTTTAACAGAAGATATATAAATAATGTTTGCCTTGTCTGCTTTTTAGTTGAGTGTCAGTTACCTGTAGAACTGTGGGGGGAAAGCCTCTTCAGATCTCTTAAAGAAGTTTGCCAGGAGTGGAAAATTCAAGGAGACCTCAAAGTGGGTACCCACCAGATAACCAATGCTCAGGAAAAGGAGTTATTTCAGCCAGAAGGAGAAACTTTGCTGCTTCCAGTCAGCTGCAGTTGGAGATCCTTATTAAGAGAATGTCTGAAAACTATTGAAAAAATCCTCTAAAGAGGAGCTTATACAAGGGCTCTCCAAGCCCAGAGACACTAGTGCAGGGCAAGAGAGCAAGGGGCACTCAGCACTGTGCTTTTACACCTGCCCTCTCCTTGGCAGTGAGACCTAGAGTGCACTCATAAGTAGAAAAGAGAAGCAGCAGAGGGACGCAGTGATGAGCAAAACTGTCCAATGCAGGGTCCCAGGCCTGAGGCAGAACTGAACTGGTAAAGGAGGAAGCTACATGTCATAGACGAGTTATATTATTTCACTGGCCTGGGAGCTCTCACAAGTGGGATGAGATCTTTGAGACTTGAGTGGCCCAGGAAAGCTATGTAGCTGGCCTCAAATTTCCATCAAGTAAAAGGGGAGAACTACTGTGCATGCCAAGTGAAAGCCATGACGGTTTGTTTTGGTTTGGTTGTACCAGGGATCGAACTCAGGCCCTTGTGCTTACAAGGTTGACATGGTACTGAGCTAAATCCCCAGTATGCATGACTTGATCTAAATAAATTGCATCTTACTGATGAAATAAGATCAATTCAGTAATACATTTACATTAGTCTTTCACTTCATCCTCTGGACAACTGTCCAGGGAGGAACATATGTGTCTGGCCTTGTATCAGTGGCAGGGACTGAGACCAAGTGAAGCTTAATCACTTAAGATCAAATGGATCAAGTCCATTTGTATCCTCTGGCACTAAAGCCTAAGACCTGAAATACTTTTCCAAACCACCTTTTAGCACACCAAATTGTGCCACAACCAGTCTAGTGGATTTTTAAACACCCTTTGCTGCATTCTAATTATTATTTGGTGTGGCTTGGGAAAAGTATATTTCACTGTGTATATGTTTGTGCTTTGATTTCTTGCATCTTAACTCTGACTTTTCTCCTGTTTCCTTGAATTTGCTCACACATGTGCCTGGCTAGCCTTTCCCATCTCTTTCCTTTCCTGAATACCTTCTTAGCATTTTTGTTATTTTACGGTTACTGCTGAGTGGCTGATACTTATGTCTACCACTATTTCTCTTTAACTGATTAGAAATCTTCTTGCCCTTAGATTTTGGTACTGGGTCCACTGTTGACATCATTTATTTGTCACAGTATTTAAAATGGGACTCTATCTATATTTGGCTAAGGCTCAGAAGGCCAAGAAAAAAACACAATAATTTTACAAGCATGGTGAAGTATTAGGTCACTTACATAAAATCTCCATATAAGGCAGTGCCATTAGGTCCCCACTCACATGAAGGATATAAGAGAATTGAAACGCAAACAGCCAAAAGAGGAGTGTGAAAAAGCAGAAAGGATATACTCTAAGTCTCATCTGCAAAGCTCTTGGGTGCTTGGTGAGATTACAGATTCAAGGCTCTGGTGATCTAGCTGAAGAAGCAGAGCAGGAGGAGGAAGCTGCCTCTGGTAGCTACCTGTCTGCCACAGGTGGAACAAGACATGTGAATACTTGGGCCCAGATGTGGCTGTGGTGGAGCAGGTGTGGCTCAGGAGGAAGAGAAAGAACATGAAGCCACTTCAGAGCCAGGCCTCATGTGGGATGTGAAGAGAATAGGACGGAATTCTTGGTGTAGAGACCGGACATTAACATCCAGCCAGAGGCATCCTATATGTGGGAAATGCCATGGAATCTTCTGAAGTCCACCAGAGCATCCCAAGAAAGAGATTCCTCAATTTCTATCACTGTGAAAGATGGTCAAACATAGATATGCATAAGGAAATACAGACAAGATTGCATTTATTTTCCCTGTATTTACTTCCCTCTCCTTCCTCGTATGTCCATACTCATGAGGAGGTGGAGAGTGAGGAAGAATCCCAAGAAAGGCAGTTTAGAAGCCAATCACACCCCCACTTCTACTAGGGTAACCTAGGCCAAAGTGAACCTGACATGAGACGTGAGAGTGTTCACTTTAAGTCAAATCTGAAGTGTTGGCTACTCTTCCATGGGACTGGGCATCTTTTTTCAGTGAGACTCTTCTTGGTATAGAAACAGCAAGAAAAATTCCCTATTATCTGAGAGTAAGCAGAAAGGTCATTAGACTTGTCTTATCTTTCATCAAGGACTGTGAAAAAGGATCAGCCCCTCCAAATGGCTAAGGACGCATGATGACCAGTGAAGAACAGGTTTGCTTTCTCGCGGTCCCTGTTTACTAGTCCTAGGTGATCAAAAGCCACTCACCCATTTGTATTTGAGTAACCCATTTTTGTTATTCCTCTTGATTCCCTTTCTTTAGTTTTCTTCATGTTGCTTGGATTACTGGACATATTTTAACCTTATTCAGTTGTTAATTGTCTCCCACTACTAGGAAGTACAAACTTAAGTCTGTTTTGTTCCCTATTATATCTCCAGTTCTGAAACAATGGATACACTATATTTATGGAAGGGAGAGAAGGAAGGAAGGATAGATAGATGGTTGCACTAAATTTAACAAATATTTATTGAGACCCTATTTTCTTGTTTGTTTGCTTTATGAGACAGGCTCTCACTTTGTACTGCAAGCTGGCCTCAAACTAACTATATAACCCAGGCTGACCTCTAACTCGCAGAGATCCTCCCGCCTCAGCTTCCCAAGTGCTAGGGTTACAGGTGTGCACCACTATGCCCAGCTAAAGGGCCTACTCTTTTGTCAGGCATTATGCTAAGTTCTGGGGTAATAAACGTAATTTGAAACATCCTTGTACATAAAACTACAGGTTCATTGGAAGAAATGGAGACCTATAGGTACAGTGGCAAAGGTTGCAATGGATACTGTGATATAAGAGACACCTGAACTGATGTGGATCAGGAGGAGTTTCAGAGATGGCTTCTGCTGAAACTCCTGAGCTGAATCTTAAAGGCGCAATCTTTTGGCAGAACCTGGAAACATACTGCTCTGTTTTGCCAGGAGGATAATTGGCTTCCTAATTTGATGGTTTCTGAGGCTTTTCAGGAAGCCAAATGGAGCTATGGAAGATCTAAATCCACATAATGGCAGTAATGCAAGCTACTCAAGTTCTGTGATTGTCTTATTAGTCTAAGTGATTATTGGTACCAGCATTCTAAATTGCAGTACTTTGTTTTGGTGTTTTATAACTACGCCACTGTGAATTGTATGCAAACTAAAAGAACCAGGAGTACTTTCATCAATCTTAAATTCATGAAATCCCTCACCCAAGGACCCTGAGTGACACTACCCAAGACCCCATCACAATCTCTTTTGTACCTTTCTTGCATGCAAAACTGGTATTAAAGTGAGCCACTGAGATGCTAAAGAAAGGCCACTTTGGAGGAAGTAGTACATGTTGTATGCCTTAAACTGATGATCTTATGTGTAGAATCTGAAGAAGTTGAATTCATTGAAGAGAAGAGAATGATGGTCACCAAAGGCTGAGGGGACAGGAGGTGGAAGAGGAGGAGAAGTTTGTCAGCTGGCACACAAGTATAGTTAGACAGAAAGGATGAGTCCTGTTAATGTATTGCCCAGCACTGTGGGTATGATTAATAATAATGTGTAGTACACAATGATTAGAGAGAATTTCAAATGTTCTCCTTACAAAGAAAATGATAAATATTTGCAGTAATGGGTAAGCTAATTAGCCTGATCATTGCACTATATATATATATATATACATAATAAATATATAAACATCATATCCTACCCTCTAAATATTTTAATTAATTATATCTATTAAAATTAAAGTAAAACTTTAGAAAGGAAAAGCTGTGGAGGCCTTCATATAAGCTATTTTAGTAGACAAAATATGACATTCCAAAATTAATGACCTTAAAAGGGATAAAAGAATATAATTACACCAGATCTGATTAATTAGATTATAATTAACTTAATTGGTTCAGATATTTTTCTTTGACACAGTAGAACTGTAATTTGACCAGTGAGTAATCTTACAGATGCCTTTTGCTAACCTACAAGGAGCATAAGGGTCACATATTTATAGATAGAATAATTTTAAATGCCACAATAAAAAGAAGACATATAGGATGCTAAGCCAGAGCCTGTTTCCTGTATCTGTAGTCTCTGAGCCTGGTGTTGCTGCCACCAGTTTGAGCATCCTTTCCTGGAACTACTTTGAATTGTCTTTTTCAGTATCAGCAGAATTGCATTCGTTTTCCTGTTCCAGGAAATTTGGTCCACTGAGTGAACTTTGTTTATTTCTCCTGCATCTGTGAGTTTATTTATTTTAGCGAGTATGTTCTCTGTCATTTCTAGGAATTGGGGACAGGAATGAAAGCAGGCCAACTGCAGTTTGGATCCTATCACTCTCCTTCGCTGTTCCATTTATACATCAACAATTGTGCCCTAGTTTAACTCTTAGAGAAACTAGATTTTAATTTTTTTACAAGTATTCATTTGCTTAAGCAGGCATAACTTATGTTGAACAAAAGGGATTTCAATGGTGCAGTTATCCATATGCATGTACACTTGGACACGCACACATCTGTATTGTTTACTTCCACTGCCTATTTTCCTTGCTTTGTGGAGTTAGTGCTTTCTTTATGCTTGGATAAAGTCTTGTGCAGATCTGATAATTTTATGGTTACTTTCAGATATTAAAAAGTCTATTGGTCACATTTCAATAATTAAAATATCTCATTACAATGGTGAATTGTATTTAAGGTTAAAGCTTTCTCCTCCTGCAGCCTTGGCCTCCTTTATGCTGGGGGAGTCTGCAGAGGGAAGTAGGGGGTGAGGGATGCGGTGAGGTTGGTTGATTTTCTGTCCTCCACTTGCTCTACTCTTCTCTTTCTTCAGGTAGCTGGGTGACTGAAAACCCCTTTTGTGATTATTTGTGACCAAAAGAAATGGTTTTATTTATTTTTTTCTAAAGATGATCAGAACAAAATGAGACTTGTCCAAGTTTTATTTCATTTTGGTACTGGAAAATAACTACTTTATAAAAGCTTGCTTGAACAGGTGTGGGGTGTGAAATTATTTTTATTATACTTCACGCATCTCATATAATAAAAACAAACATGGTTATATTGGGGACCTCTCTGAGATCCTTTAGAATTTATACATGCATGGCATTACTGAATTTACCTCGATAGTAAAAGAGAAGCAGGATTTCCAAGGGCAAAACTGCAAAGCTGTGGCTGAGAAATAAGTACTGCCCTTTTGATGATTTCTAAAAGTGAAGACTTTTCTGAGGATTTAGCTCAGTGGTGCTGCACCTGCCTCACAAGCACAGGGTCCTGAGTTAGATCTCTGGTACCCCCCCAAAATAAATAAATAAAATTTAAAACCCACAAAAAAAACAAAAACCAAAGACTAAAGACTTCTTACAAAGGCTTGGTATTACCTGTTCTTCATGCTGATGTTTTGCAGTGATGCTCAAATGCTTCCCTTGGTAGGGAGAATGCTATCTGATGGGATAAAATAAAACTCTTCCTTCTTTATGACAGAAAATCTAAGATCTTTAACTATATTCCAAGTGAATTGGCAAAGTACTCATGTCGAACACGCAAAGCATTTGGGCAGTAACTGGTTTTGAACTTCTTGGTCTTACTCACTTTGAAGATTTAAAAGTAAATACAGAAAAAAATAGATGAAATAGGGCCAGAGATTTAGCTCAGTGGTTCTGGTGCCTGCCTAGCAAGCACAAAGTCCCTGGTTTGATTCCCAGTAATCACGTACAACAATACCGGCCATGTTGACTCACGCCCACCAGCAATCAGTACCATATACCACAGTGCCGGGCATGATGGCTCACGCCTGTAATCCCAGCACTTGGGAAGCAGAGGCAGGAGGATTGCTGAGTTTGAGGCTTGCCTGGGCTATATACTGAGCTCAGGGCCAGTCTGATCTACAAAGTAAAACCCTGTCTTAAAAAAAACTGAAATTGAAAAGACTTGGATAAAAGTACAGAATATAAAGGAATCATGGCGGTGTGGAAGAGAAGAAGGGAAAAGAAAGAATCAGAGGAGGAACAAGAGGAGTAGAAGAAAGAAAGAAAAAGGAAAGAAGGAAAGAAAGAAAAGAAAGGAAGATTGGAAAGAAAGAAAGAAAGAAGAAAGGAAAGGAAAGAGAAAGAAAGAAAGAAAAAGAAAGAGAAGAAAGAAGAAAGAAAGGAAAGAAAGAAGAAAGAAACTTGAAGTATTTTCTGGGGATTGAGGGACTTGTGGACCTGCCTAGGGCAGTGGTGAGCTGTTTGTATCATTGAAATCTAGTCTATGGTCTCATTCATGTAAGATAAAAGATAATGAGCTAGAGAGATCCAAAAATAGCCTATGGAATCAAAGGAAACACTTGATCTAGGAAATACCTACACTTCCTTCAATATAGGTCAGAGGAATATGTTTTCTGGAGGTATTATCAGAAACCCTAGCTAGAATTGTCAAATGAAGATTCTACCAAGGGTAAGTCATACACTGTGGAAGATGCTGGTTACTCTTTAAATAGGTAACTTGAGGAAATTATCTATGATTCCTCATTCTCTATACCCATTATCCAAGTTATATATCTACTAGGTTCCCTTAAAAGCAGTACATATAGGGGCATTTATTCTGGAAGTTTAGAAATTAGATCTTAAAAAATTTGATACTCAAGAAAGTAGGAGCTGAAAAATTGAGCTCGAGTGGTACCGTGCCTATCTTGGAAGCATAAGAGCCCAAGTTCATTCCCTGGTACCACGCCCCAAAAAGGAATTAAGAATGATATTATGAAATGAGCTTCCTATGTATAGTTGACATTTTTTAATTGAATTCTTTATTGGTACAATTTATATACATCTCAAAATCACGTATAACATTGGGGAATTTGTACCAGTATATGACAAAAGTTAATTCTCATTTTTACCCATACCCCTACCCACCCACACCTCCTCACCCCCTTTATACATGCTCTTTTATTTTCTTTCTGTATTATATTTATTCCTTCCCCTCATCACATTTGCACACCAAGTTTCCTATAGAAATTTCCCACTCTATAAAAGCTGTCATACTTTCTAGAGCTCATTTTAGTTGACATTTTTATATTACTCTTTGATTCAAGCTGGATTTTATAATGCAATTTAATGAAAATTTTCGTGATTATTCAAGTTTATACTGTTAGTTTGGCTTTTGCATGCTCTAGATTGCCAATGTTCAGTTTGTGATATGTATATAAAACCCAAAAGACTTTTAAACATACGGAAGTACTTTATGAATTACTCATGGTTATGTCAGATAATGAACATTTTAACACCAAAATAATTTTTCACATTCAGATGGTGTACTATCAGGTTTGCCTATATGCATTAGAAACTAGAAATCAACAGAGGTGGTTCACATAAGGTTTTATTCTTCCATGTAAAACATCTGGAGGACAGCAGGCCAAGACTGGTATAGAAATCCCACAGATGATACCACAGTCCTGCTCCTTCCATCTTTCTGCTGTGACTTTTCTTGGGTAGCACTCAAGATGGCTCCTGGAACCCAGTCATTACGCTCACATTGATGCAACAGGAAGAGGAAAAGAAAAGAAAGGATTTTCTGTATGTACTACCTCATATGCTCCATTGTCCAGTCTAGTCATTTGTAGTATCTAAGTATCAGGGATGCTAGAAAATGCGGCCTGCAACTTGATGTGTCTAGCCAAAATGTGGGGATTCCATTACAGAGGAAGAAAGAAGGCCTAATACTGGGGGATAACAGCATGTGCTTGTGGTAGCAGAAGCCACACATTATGAGTAAGTTCTGGGCCCCAGGCAGCTTCTCTTTGACTGTTGGCTCCCCTACTCACTAAGGCGTGGCTTTGCTTGTCTTAAAACTTTCTTTATCATTTATTTCCTTATATGTAAAGTGGGAAGAGTAGACTTATCATGAGCGCTTCTTATGAAGACACTTAGAATTGTGTGGGGACATGTGCTACTATTGTTATTATTATCCCCCAATGTATTATAATTCACCAAGCCACAGGCAGTATATACAGCCTTTGAGGTTTTGTTTTGTTGTTTTTCTTTTCTACCACTCCACCTGTAATTATTTGTCAACTTTTCATCACTACAATATAATACTATTTTTTAAAAAAAGTTTATATCACAGGTTTGGAGGCTGAAAGTTCAAACAGAATTAGCATAGGCTGCGGTGAGGGCTGCATGGCAGATGGTGCCAGAGGGTGAGGAGGGTAGTTAGATGGAGAGGCAGGCCGAGTGGGCCCAGACTTGCTCCTTGTGTGCCCTCTTCTCTCAAGAGCTGCCAAGGGTTCACAAGAGAACTACTTCTCATCCCTAATGACTAAGGACCTCTCACTAAGCCCCACACATAAGAGGTTCCACAGCACCTCCCAGTACCATCACCCTGGAAACCAACCCTCCAACCATAAGAACCTGTAGGGAGGGTACAATTAAGTGTATCCACACTGCAGCACCTCAGAATCTAGTATGTCCGATGCTCTGTAAATATGGGCGAAGAAATGAATGGATGAACTAGACTGAATGAGTTTTGAATCACAGGTCTACTTTCTAAGTAGTTTACTTGGGCATTAATTTGTTTCTGCTTCAGGTTTCCCATCCCTAAAGTGGAAATGAATCATGTCATGTGTTTTTCCTTTGCCTTTCCAGATCTACTTTTTACTCTTTTCAAGAAAGTGCTGGGTTGCATCAACAAGTTTCCTTGCCCTGTGGTGTCCCCTTGGGTTTGGCCTGAGGGAGGGACTGGCAGGTGATCAGAGGTGGAAGAAAAGTGAGTGTGGTCATTTATTCCTGTGGCTTCTGCTTATTAGGTCAAAGTTTGGTGCCTTTGTTCTGAAAGCCACACCTGTCAGGTGATGCCCTCTTCATGGCTCTAGGTTTTTCTGGATTCCATTAACTAATCTAAGTCTCCTCACTAATGCTCTTCTCAAGGTGCTTTAACATAGTTGATTTTTGTCGTCCTTGCCCATACTTTAATAAACATATCATAAATTCCTCTACATTGCCCATGTGATATTTTTTTTCTTCTGAGATCATGACTGGTGGACAACAATTATATGGAATAATGCAAATATAGTGCTTAATACAGTGTCTAGTGCAGAATAAGTACTCAATAAGTTTACATTCCCCAAATGCTATTATTATCTTTTAAAATTTCTCATAATTTCATGGCAATATCTTAGTGTCCTATAATTTTTAAAGGACTAGTGGATGTGTGGATATTCTACTGCTGAAAAAATGGGCAAAACTGAAATATTGGACTGGGTGTGTGATTTAGGAAGTTGCAATGTTTGAGCTCAGTGGTCAGAGAAGCCAAGAATCTAGAAAGCTGTGGTATAGGGCAGGGGACCAAGTTCAGATACTATTTTAAAATCCTTTTAGGCCCTGGGATTTAGTTCAAGTGGTATTGCTCCTACCTGACAAGCACAAGGGCCCGAGTTCAATCCCCAGTAGTGCAAAAAAACCAAAAACACCTCCTTTTAAGGAGAGTAGGATTATAGTTATAGTTGAGCCTTTCTGCTAACTCAAAATTGATCAAAGGTCTTTTACTATAGCTCTGATGCTTCTGCAATTGAAATCTCCAGGTCTCTAAAGAGTGATCATTCTTTTTTTTAATCAAGTGGAATTAATGTGTTTTGAAGTTTCAGTGGATATTTTAGGGGAATCTAGTCTTTAGGTTCAGGGAAAATAATGAACTGTCTTGTTGGTGGGTTCTGGTTCTCTGCTCTGAATCTTCAGATACATGAATTATTTTTAAAGTGGAAATATTGAATCCTTAGCATCCATATTGTTTACTTATCATGTTTCTGTCATTAGTTTGAGTATATCTTACAATTTTTGGATTATCTCCTACAGTAATAATTGCTTGCCAATTCAGTGAATTCTTATAACAGAGAATGAATAATGATGACAGTGACAATAATGAAATCTTTTTTGATTTACCAAATGAATGCTACAGATGTTTTCTTCCTTTAAGAAATAAAATAAACC
>PVIC010014246.1:0-36880 GCA_004025085.1 Thryonomys swinderianus | reverse complement strand
TAATTCATAGCTATATTAATAAAAGAAGAATGAAAACTAGACAGTGATAAGAAAGAAGTTTAAGGGTATTCAAAATAGCTTGTCCTTTGTAGTTTCCCGTGGAGTCCTTATGAGGGCAGCCACCCCGTGTGCCTCTAAAAGTCACTTTCTTTTTTCCCCAAGAAGAGAATATGTGTCTGATGTGTTCCTTAAATGTTACAGGAAGCACAGTGCACATCACTGCTGTGTTTAAACACGTCCCTGTAACCAGCGCATCTAGGAGTACTCAGAAGGGATGTGTCAGGATATAATCTTCCCTTTGGAATTTGAGCCCCTACACAGAAGGAAGCAGGAAGGACCCTGGTGTGGAGACTGAAATGCCGTGGGGTGTTCTCAAAAGCACCACTCCACGCAACAAGCAGATGTCAGAAACTCAGAGATGGTCCCAACGACCAAGGCTTCTGAGGTGGACGGAGCTACAAAACAAGAGTCACCTGTTGGCATCTGACCGAAGTAGACACATTCATGAGTTTGCTGGAAGAGCACACAGAAAGATGCAAAAGGGGCGTGTAAGGAAAATAAGGAGATTAAAGCTGCAAAAGCGTTCCTCTGATGGATTTCCCAAGTACAACAGCCAACAGGCAAGGGACAGGTGTCCTGTCAAGTCGTTTCCCTGAAACCTGACCCAGCCTTCTGCAGCGTGGGCCTGCTGACTCCTTTGTCACCGAACCAACTGCCCCTTGCTCCCAGTGAGTGTGCACCAGAGGAGCAGCGAGGGACTCAGCCAGGAAACCAACCCGCCTGTGCCGAGCCAGGGGCCTGGGAACGGACTGCTTTCCTTCATATGCGGCCAACTGGGTCTCTCCGCCATCTGCCCCTCTGGTGGCTGATTAGGCAGTTATTGATCACCAAGTGTCGCCCCCCACTCTCCCGGTCTGGCTTCCTTCCTGCCAAAAACACCAGGCGGCGGGGTGGGGGGGTTTCCTCTCATCTTTAGAACATTCATCACTTCATTATTTCTCTGTCTTTGATCCTTTCCTGAAGCTGGAGTTTTACTCTGGCAGCCAAATTGGGAGCGTTTGCCTAGTAAAGCAGCAGCTAAGGCGTAAGATTAGGAGGCACCAGGGGAGGGGACGCGACCTCAGACCGAAATGCTCTGTATTTGTTTTGAAGCCAGGAAGCCGCGCCTGCCAGTCGGCCCTTGTGGGAGCAGGACGCCCAGCTGGGGTGTCCTGGGTCCAGCCCGTGCAGGCTGTTGTGCACATGTTGGCATCAGAACAGGGGCTGTTCTGTGCCCAGCTGACACAGCTGACCTGGGCCCAGCTCCGTGCCTCCTCCGCTGCATGGCCTTCTGTCTTCACCCCAGCAGTTGTCAGAGGGCTCAGCACAAGCCAAGAGAGGCTTAAGGAGGCCCAGTGTTTTCTAACACAGGATCTCTGCAGTGGGCGCCTGGATGAGGACAAGCTCCATGCCCGGATAAGCCTTCAATTACAGTGAGCCGGAGCCCGGGGCCATGGAGATGGAGATGACATTCCACTGCCAAACTCCTTTCAGTGGCTCACATCTTTCTTGCAAAATGATCTGCTAGGTTTAAGTGTATTTTTGCTTGAGGCAAATGTCCTTGGAATGAGGTAAAGGGGGGGGGGGGCTCTTGGTGGAATAGCTTTGATTCTATCAGCCCGTGGAAGACAGCACTTCTCAGAGCCTGAGGAATTTTCCCGCGGCCTGTAGCTCCCAGTCCCTCAGACCTTGCTTTGTGAGGAGCCTCCTGACCTGGTAGGTACTGCCACACTGACCTGAAGGAATATTAAGGCCTTTGCATTTTTTAAGTAAATTGCTTTCAAAATTTTGCTAAAATACATCAACCTCAAGCAAGCTCCTTCTCATAGTTCAAATCGTCCTCTTCTCGGAGAGAAAACTTACTAGTTTTTCTCGATGAGAGGCTCATCACTGACTGGGCTAAGTACAGTGTAGAATGATAACAGAGGGCACCTTATTCAAATGTGACTAACATGTTAATATGAGTCAGGTAAGGTGTCTTGTGCCTGTAAGCCCAGCACTCTGAGAGGCTGAGGTAGGACTGTGAGTTCAAGCCCAGCCTGGGAAATTTGGTGACTGAGAGAGACTCTGTTTCAAAATAAAAATACATCTAAAAATAAAAAGAAGCTAGGAATGTAGCTCAGTGGAAAGATGCTGGGTTTAATCTTCAGTTCTATCAAGAAAGGAAGAAGGGGGGAGAGAAAAGGAAAGAGAAGGAGTGAGGAAGGGAAGGGAAAAAAGGAAGGAAAGTTGTTAAGAGTGTTGACAGCAGAGCATTAAATCAGGTGCTGACCCCTTCCAAGACCTTGCACACCCATGAACCCAGACTTGGACTCAGGCTTTCAAACTGAGCCTTCGTTCTAAAAGAATTTAGATAATGTTTGTTATAATTGTGTATTATTTTGTATAATATTTGTATACTTGCAATGGGGTTAGGTTAGGGAGTGCAAAATTAGTGAACTTCCCCATAGGAATTTATAACTTCAGATCAGACCTCTCTGTATCTCTGTCTCTGTCTCCTATCTGTCTGTCTGTCTCCCTCTCCCTCCCTTTCTCTCCCTCCCTCTCTCTCTCCCTCTTTCTCTCTCTCTCTCTCTCTCTCTCTCTCTTGCACACACACATACACACATAATGATGAACTAATTTTTTAAAAGCCAAAGCTTTATGCCCATCCACTGAACAGAGTCCATGAGAGAGCTCACCTTGACCAACAAGTAGCACTTGTTCAGCCTGGGAAGTAAAGCAGGGTAATAAAAGCAACTCAAGCAGCGTATCAGTGTTTTTGCAACACAGATCAGCGAATGGCTTGTACTTCGTACTTCACATTTACTAGACCAATTCCACCTCTTTCCTAGGACCCCTGGCTTAACTTCTCAAGAAACATTCTACTTTCAAAATAGGTTCTCAGGCTGGGGTTATAGTTTACTGGTAAAGTACTTGCCTAACCAGCTCAAGGCCCTGGGTTTGACCTCAAAATAGGTTCTGCTGGCCATACTTCAATAAAAGGTTCCTGGAACCTTAGTTGTGCTGGGCTTTCAATGTGGACCAAATTCAACAAGGGAGTGTGGGTTTATAGGCCACATAAATGGACATGTCATACACAGCTGGTGGGGCTCAGCTTCAGCCATTACTGAGTGTCAACTTGGACCTGAGTTAGGCTAAAGGACACATTAATAAGACTCTGTTCCTACCACTAAAGAGTTTATAGCCTAATTTTGTCATCAAAGAGACAGTGATCCCTTCATAGAGACAGTAGGGCTTCCCTGCCCTGGCTCAGCCTGACTGAAAGCTTCTGGAAGGTTCCATTATGTAGGAAACCTCCTGGCTTTGCTGAGTACCTCGATCACCAGGCTGTCCCATGGTGACAATACTTTGTTTTTGGAATTACCTTCTGTGAGAAACCTGATCCTACCTGCTCCCGTTGCCCTGTCCAGGTATCCTGTAGAAACAACAACACAGGCAAGTAGGGTCTTGCAGTGAAGTTGCCGTAAGCCCCAACAAATGCTATCAGTCTGGGGCCTAGGCAAAATTTGGTGCGGTCAGATGCTCCAGGCTTTCTCAGCACCCTAATGAAGACAGTGTCTGGGTAAAATATTTTCATCCCTCTTACTTTATATTCCTTTAATTTCACTTCTTCTCAATATAAATTCAGCTGCAATCTTAAAATTTGCAATTTGGAACTTAGTTTTTCTGTATAAATGGCACCTGTTTTGCTCAGCAGTGTGAATGATTTCAGTCATACGAAGTGGCCGTGAGGTTGCCAGGTACCCCACGCTCCTGTCAGGACCCTTGACCCTGCTCCGCATTCCACTGCCATAAGCCGTGCTAGGGTTCCAGTAGTCCTGGGAGATTCCTCTCTGCCTGGAGAACCCCCAGTGCACCCACGGGGTTCCCACCCCACCCCAGGGAGGATTAGCCATGAGGCAGAGGGTAGCTCATGGGTAGCAGGAATAGGCCTTCTGGGGATCACCATGGTTGGCAATTGGGTGGAACCTGGGGCCTGTCCCTTCACTGTGGCTGTTTGGAAAGAAGCTGGGGCCATTCCTGACAGAACTGCAGACCAGACATCAGCCTTCTCTTTCATTGTCCTCTTCTGTCAGCTGAGCCTCCTGACAGCCATGTCTACACATTTGTACTGTGGGTCCGGGGTGGACAGGTAGGGCCAGCTCTCCCCAGGTGAGAGAAGGGTCAGAGAAGAGGCTGGTCTGTCAGGGAAGTTCTCTGCACTTCCCCCAGCTCATATTGTGCACAGACAGCAAACAGAACCTTCACGCAGTGTGGGCCGCACCTCCCATGCTCACATGCAGGCCCCTGAGCACACACTCAGCCTCTCCTCCGGTCCCATCTGGGTCTTGTTCCGGCGGCAGCAGCACTCTTGCTGCCCCTCAGAGCCCAGTCACATCACCCTCTCTCTACAGACCTCCAGGACTTCAAGCTGGACGTGCAGCACGTGATAGAAGTGGATGAGGGGAACACGGCAGTCATTGCCTGCCACCTGCCCGAGAGCCACCCAAAAGCCCAGGTCCGATACAGTGTCAAACAAGAGTGGCTGGAGGCCTCAAGAGGTGAGTGAGCGGACAGGAGCCATGTGGCGCACGGACAGCTGGTAGGGTAAAACCCCTACTTCCACCCTCAGGAGGAACTGGAGACTGAGAGAGGGGCGTTAATCCCTGTGTGCCCAGCAGAGGTTTGGCAGCATCTCCTGGGGGAAGCTCCACTCCATCTGCCACTCGCCCAAGCAGCTCACACCTGGGTGGCCCAGCAGTAGGCAGTCACTGGGCCTGGTGATACCATGACTCCCAAGAGGAGCCTCCAGACAGAGCTCAGAGCTGCTGGCCAGGGGTCTGCCTGCCAGGAAACTGGAGACCACCCGAGTCACCAGGCTGACCATATGTCATGGACCTCCTTCCTGCCTGAGGAGTTTGCTCATGTGCTCAGTGGTGCTCAGGGCCCCGCCCCATAGCCCCTGGGACAGGAGCACACAAAGCACTGTGCTGAGAAGGGTTTCTGTGGCCTTCACGGAGAGGACAGTGGCTGGAGGACAGACTGTTCCCCTCCTCTTCAGGGGCAGAAATTCAACAATGAGTGGCTCAGAGCAGTGACAAGATGGAGACCGATGAACAGTTCTCAAGTCCCTTTGGTGATTCTCAGGAGTGATCCTCTCTCTTCCACACATACCACCTGGGCTTCAAAATCCTTACTGTGGCAACATGCACTGCACCTTTCTTAAAATGAGCGATAATATGCTGGGGCTGGAGGGTTAGCTCAGTGGTTCCGGTGCCTGCTTGCAAGCGCAAGTACCTGAGTTCGATCCTGGTAACCACATATAATGCTGGGCGTGGAGACACGCCCACCAACAATCAACACCGCATACCACAGTGCCGGGCGTGGTGGCTCACGCCTGTAATCCCAGCACTCGGGAGACAGGGACAGGAGGATTGCTGAGTTCGTGGCGGCTTGCCTGGGCACATAGTGAGCTCAAGGCCAGCCTGAACTATAAAGCGAGACCCTGCCTCCAAAAAAAAAAAAGATAATATGCTGCCCCAAGGTCAGTTAGCCAGTCGTGATGTGGGTTGGTAGGCCTCTCCCCTTACATTTCTGTCCCGCTTGGTGTGAGGTTTTATGAACAAAATTGTATTTTAGACGTGGGCTGGTCTCACTCCCATCCTTCCCCTGCAGTATTCTGAGCTCAATTCCATCTCCCCACCTCTTCCCTTTCACAGACAACTACTTGATCATGCCGTCGGGGAACCTCCAGATTGTCAACGCCAGCCAGGAGGACGAGGGCATGTACAAGTGTGCTGCCTACAACCCAGTGACCCAGGAAGTGAAAACCTCTGGCTCCGGTGACAGGCTGCGTGTGCGCCGTAAGGGCCGGGCTTGCCTGCCAGGGTGGGGTGCTGCCCAAGGAGAGGTCTGCAAAGTGGGGTGGAGTGATGAGGCCCAGCTCCAGTCCCTAGTGCTTGGCGGTGGTGGGGAGGCCATGAGGCTCGTGCCAGCAGACACCCAGCAGTAGGGCATTCTCTCTGCTGAGCAGCAGCGTGGGCCTCTCACAGCACAGGCCCCTGTGCTGGCTCCAGGGCCCGCGGGGCAGCAGAGTGCCGTGGAGGCACCCATCTTCTTACCTAGTGAGGAGTTTCCTTCACAGTGCCTGAGATGAAGGGTTGGGATGCGTGCTGGTTGGATGATGGAGCTCAGCCTAGACGCAGTATTTGTGCACAAGCGATGCCCATGTGGCCTCCCTGCCTGGCCCTTGGCCCTGCCCCTGGTTTATACCAGACATAACTTTCCACTGAAAGTTCACAAAGGCCTGTAGCACTCCACTGGGTGAAACAGCACCTACCTCTTCTGAGCACTCCCCTGAGGTACCCACAGTCTCCGTGGAGTGACATGAGCATGGAACTAGTTTTAGTCAGCACCAGAGATGGATTTTCCCCGAAGCTAGTGAAACTAACCTTCAGTGGTTCCTGTCCAACCTAATTTCCATCTGCAATACTGTATTCTTTTCCTTAAAGAGCACCCCCCCAACTTCTTAAGTTTCAGGGTTATCAAACCTGGTACTTAACAAGTGTGGTGGCACGTGTCTGTAATCCCAGTACTCAGGAGGCTGAGACAGAAGGATCACCATGAGTTCGAGCCTAGCGGCTGGGCTATCTAGTGAGTTCTAGCCCAGCATGATTGCATATGACTCTGTCTCAAAAAGTAAAAAATAAAACTTGGCACTGTGCCTGATTGGCAGATAAAGCAAAATCACTCAATCCACAAGCTCCGCGAAGGTCCCCCAGGAAGCCAGTGTATTGGAGACCAACACTCCTTCCGTTGTGTTCTGTGCATTCTTAACCCCAGCTGAGCACCTGCAGGAGACACTGATTTGTATCTGGGGATTTTGTAGTATGAAAAATTTATCTTCAAATAGCGAGCCCCGTTCAGCTCAGTGGGATGTTCACACCATGGAGGGTACGCACAGCTGACACCCATGCAGGGGAGTTGGGGCCTGGGACACTCACCTCACCACCACTTCCTGAGCCTCAGGGCAGGGAGGGAAGGTCAGGGAGGGAAAATTACCTGCACTGTTTAGATCGTTTCAGTCCCTCCTCTCTCTGACAACACTTAGAGTTCATTGTGCCAAGGTTAAATTCTGAGCAAAAGGAAGTCCTGTTTCTAATAAGGAACTGAATAACTTGCCCTCTTTTACAGAGGTTGCAAGGCTCTGACAGGCTGTTTGATTCCAAATTCCTGCCTCCGAGGCAGGCTGTGGGGACAGACTGTCCTCTTCTCACTCCCGCAGGCTCCACCGCTGAGGCGGCCCGCATCATTTATCCCCTGGAGGCCCAGACGGTCATTGTCACCAAAGGCCAGAGTTTGATTCTGGAGTGTGTGGCCAGTGGGATACCACCTCCTCGGGTCACCTGGGCCAAGGATGGGTCCAGTGTCACCGGCTACAACAAGACACGCTTCTTACTGAGCAACCTGCTCATTGACAGCACCAGCGAGGAAGACTCAGGCACCTACCGCTGCATGGCCAGCAATGGAGTCGGGGAGCCTGGAGCAGCTGTCATCCTCTACAACGTGCAGGTGTTCGGTGAGCAGCCCCGACCACCCCTGCTCTCCAGGGCCTTTGAGGAGCACATAGCCAGGCTCAGAAAGGGCTCATTTGAGAAAAGTCAAGGGCACAAAGGGATAGTGGTTCACTGGGGAGTCAGAGGTCATTAGATGCCAGGGCAAAGACCCTGGGTCCTGCGTCCTCTTTAGTTCCTTTTCGACATGACTGATGGAGGAAGCAGGGGACGTATAGGAAAAGTCAGCAGCCGGATAGAGGAGGAGCCACTCCCGGCCACGTCCCTGCCCAGCCTACCTGGCCCTGGAAAGAGATGTGGCCAAACTAATCCCTGCTCTTGCTTTCCACAGAACCCCCTGAGGTCACCGTGGAGCTGTCCCAACTGGTCATCCCATGGGGCCAGAGCGCCAAGCTCACCTGTGAAGTGCGCGGGAACCCCCCGCCCTCGGTGCTGTGGCTGAGGAACGCCATGCCCCTCACCTCCAGCCAGCGCCTGCGACTGTCCCGCCGGGCCCTGCGTGTGGTGAGCGTGGGGCCCGAGGATGAAGGCGTCTACCAGTGCATGGCAGAGAATGAAGTCGGGAGTGCCCACGCGGTGGTCCATCTCAGGACCTCCCGGCCAGGTGAGCTGCTCCGGGGCCTGCTCTGGCCAACACGCATACAATCCTCTGCTCAGCTGAAATCCAGCCTAGAAACCTGGTATCAAAAGTAGATAAAAGTGGTTTGTATTTGTAAATTTACTAGATACATTAACTTAGTAAGTCAGGTATACAAGTTGGTGGGCTCCTAGGAGTCCATGGAACCAAATCTGATCTCCACTGTTTATGGTGGAGAACCAGGTCTCTCCTTCTTGACTGGATTTGTTCCAGTTGTTACCTGTAACAACTGAGCAGATACTGCGTGCTCGGCACTGCCTGGGTCATCCAGGGATGTAGAGCAACACAATGACGACCCTGACTACAAAAGCTCTCCTGTGGAGGAAACAGAAGTTCCTGAGTAAAGTGTTTTTAAAAAAGAATAATACAATGCTATGTCAGTGTCTTGTATTGGAGAGATCAAGGGGAGCAGAAACTAGTGCTGACAGTAGCCTATGGAAGCTTCTGGAAGAAACTGTTGCCTCTCCAGGTTCCCAGCAAATATTTACAGTTGGCTTCATGTCTAAAGTCTAAGTCACCTCTGGAGAAGGAAAAGACCTACGGTGCGAGAACCCACAGTGAGGCTGGCATGTGGCCAGTTTGGTGAAGTGCACTGCCGAGTACCATGAGGCCCTGGGTTGGAGGCCCAGTAATGAAGGGAAAAGAATGCCAGAGAGAAGGGGTTTGTCCTCATCTTCAGTCCCCAGTGTAGATGTGAGAGGAAGGTGCCTGGTCCCGCGGCTCAGGAGCAAGTTGAGATACTCCCCCGCAGAAGATTCAGGAAGTTTAGATGCTAATCTGCCACCTTAAGCACCGTGAGAGGACTGGGCCAAGTGGCAGGACAGAGACACTGTCACTATAATCCAGTACTGACCATGTATCACGCAGTGGGCCACTGGCAGCCTCAGGTCTCCTCTGCCTTGTTGAGAATTTTCTCCCTGGCAGGTAATCCAGGGGGCACTAAGCTCTGTTCTTCCCCTCTCTTTCCTGCTTTGTCTCCAGGCACAACCCTGAAACCCTGGCAGGATGCTAATGCAGCCACGGCCACACCTAACGTGCCACCCTCCAGATCTAGCAGCCCTAACCAGAAGCTGAAGGAGCAACCAGGGCTTGCCAGGGCCCCAGCATCAATGCAGCCTGCTTCCCCACAGTGCCCAGGAGAGAGGGGGCAGGCGGCCCCTGCCGAGGCCCCCATCATCCTCAGCTCTCCCCGAACCTCTAAGACGGACTCCTACGAGCTTGTGTGGAGGCCTCGGCATGAGGGTGGCAACCGGGCACCCATCCTCTACTATCTGGTGAAGCACCGCAAGGTATGACTGGCATTGTGTGGCTGCCTCTCCGAGAGGCTGAGTATGGTCCCTGCACCCTGCTGTCTCCCTGGAGCTCCAGAAGCTGGTCATTCCCTCCCTCTGTTGTCCTCTTCCTCTGACACCTGTCCCTATGGCCTCAATGCAAGCAGGCTGAGAGTTGGGCAGGTGAGACCCAAGAGAGGCCCCGGCCAAGGCTCCCAGGTCTGAGGTCTGTGCGCCCCTCCCCATAACTACTCTCTGCACTGTCCTGAAGCGCAGTCAACGATTTTCTCCTACAGGACCCAAAACTCTCACCAAAATAGGTGTTGGTTGTGCAGGAGCAGCTTCCTGCCATAGATCCTGATTTTCTCCTACAGGACCCTTCTTCCTCTGTTACTTTTTGTTGGTTTTGTTTTGCTTCATTTTGTTTTTTAACCAAAGTAAGTTCTGCTGGGTACATATCTGCAGGAACTGGGGCACGACGAGCTAGCTCCAAAGCCAGGAAAACAAATATTTGTGCACAAGTGTTTTCTCTGAGGGCTGTAAAATGCCCCTCAGTGCTCAGAAACCATCGTGGCCAGGGCTTGACAAGCAGGCATTTGAGCTCCACGCCTATGGTGTTGTTCAGACGTCAGCTGTTTCTCCTTGACAGAAGGGAGTCTGTCACAGCACTGTCCTGGGAGCTGTCAGGAAGGGAATCTCAAGTGTAACAGGAAGAAGGGACAGAGAAGAGCAGTGTCAGCCTTCTGCATACTGTCCTATGTGCCAAGATAGGGCCCCTAGGCTGTTTGGAGAGGAAAAATTCCCCGTAAGAAAACAACTTGAAAACATTTCTGTTCACTCTTGAGTAGTGCTATTTTGTTTACAAGGCTATTGGATAGTTAAAAGTTATTGTTCTCAAGTGGATTTTTAAAAACTTTCAATGGCATATCATAAATGCTAAGCTTTTAGTGAGCATTCGCATTATTTTCCTTGCAAAAGTGGACTTGGTAAAAAATACATGTACGTGGAACTAAAAGTATTCACCTACTTTCTCTTTTTCAAGAGAAAAACAAAGTAAAGCAAACCATAATCCTTACCAGGGGAGGTGTTGGTTGTACAGGAGCAGCTTCCCGCCATGGAGCTTGTAGGCCTCTTGCATTGGTCCTTTTCTTTTCCTTCTTATACTCTCCTGGAAGATCTGAGGACAGGCCAAGTGTACCTGGGGTCTGAAAATGCTCTGAGATGGGGAGCCTCTGCCCCCCTGGCTGCCCACATGAAGCATGGGCAAGGCGACTTGCATTAACCCTCAGCCTGCTGGCCTCCTTACAGGCAGCCAGCGAGGGAGGAGAAGGCATTCGTAAGGAGAAGCCTGTAAGCCAGGGCAGCGCTACCCCCATCCCTATTTCCCTGTGTAACTGGACGCCTTTATCTGAGTTGTAGACAAAGATCAGGGAGGGCCAAGCGCCCATGGTCCCAGAGGGACAAAAGCCAGCATGAGAGCAAGAATAATATTTTTCAGGCCAATAGGTGGCTGTGAACTGCCTCACACAAGAGGCAGGCTGGCAAAGGCCACGCCGTGGTGATCCAGAAATGCCAGGATGAGGCCACATTCACTTTCTCAGCGTGTGTGACAGTGACTAATTACCCATGCACTTCTTATTTTCATTTCTGGGCCCTGTGGAAGTGTGTGTCCAGCACTGAGAGGCTGGGGGAGGAAAGGGACTGAGGGAAGTGAGGGTCTGGGCAGGGCCCCTGCTGGGTTTGGCTTCTGTCAGGCTCCAGCCTGGAGATACTTGGAGTTGTTAGGGGACACTGCCAAGGCAAAAGCCATTCTCCCTTGTGGAACTAGCATATATCATCACCCAAGAATTTGGAATTAAAAGACAGCTTTGGGGTTAATTTTTTTTTCATGTCCTTTGTCCTTGAGGGGATTAGGAATCATTCACTTTTTCACACGCACAAAGCAAGTTTCATTGCCTGGTGCATCTGCGGACTCTGGGCTACTGTGTTTGGGTTTCCAGCACCGCTGGGGATTCTCAGTTTGTAAAAACTTCTCTCCTTGGAACAAATCCTGGAAGCCTGACATTAATGAGTCCAGACCATCCCTGTGCCTACAATGGTAGGTTTTGTTCTACTCTGGAATATTCTGCCTAGGGATAAGAGCTCCCTCCAGCTGCTCTCCTTAGCTTCGGTGTGCAAGCTCTGACTCCAGTCACCAGGGCTGCCCTTGTTCTGCAAGGTAGTTACAGTTCAACAGTAGTTTTTATGTTCGAAGTAAGGACTGAAGGCAAAGGCAGAAGATAAAGATGGCAGGGCTCCCTGGATGAAGGCTGTGAAGCAGGTCAGCGTAGGGCAGGGCATGTGTTGGGAGCCTCATGCCAAGCTTCATGTGGAGAGCTTCCTAAAACTTCAGAACCACCTGAGAGATTTGATCCACCTCATTTTAGAGATGAAGTGGGGAGCTTGCCCCGAGTCGCACACCTGAGGACTCCTGCTCCCAGACTCCTCTCTCTAGGGCAGATTACACTGTCGGGGTTTCTGAGCTCCCTAACCCTGTTTCCTCAAGCAAATCCTTCATGCCTCCAAGCTGAGTCTTCACACTAGTGCAGCATTGATCCAGTCACTGGGTGTTGTGAAGACAAACAAGGCAGCACAGACAGAGCATTCAGCTCAGGCCTCAGCAGTACAGGAGCTCCGAAAAATATTGCTGTTGGTACCAGTTCTCCTTTTGTCATCACTCTCAACATCATCATCAGAGCATAGACTGAAGGAACTGTGTTTAGTTCAAGTACAACAAAGAGGGAGAAAATTCGATATCCAAGTTTGGGAAGGTCTTCAGGGAGGATGTCTATGGAGTTCTCAGCAGTATCAGTCAGGCCCTCTTGAGTTCACCGGAGCTCTCCTTGACGAGGTCATTGTATGAGGGACCAGGAAGTCTGACCTGACCGTCCTGGCGAGTTTGGTGGCCCACCATCGAGAGGGCCATTCTGAGCTCCCCAGCACCCTCAGCTCCCAGCCTGGCCATTTTCCTTTCCCACCTGCTCCCCGGGCTCAGCCATGCTCAGCTGTCAACTGCAGTCTACCTACTACACCGATGGAGACGCTGTGCCTTACACCAGCCACCTTCTCCAGCAGGTCACCAACTCCTCTGATGATTGGACAATCTCTGGCATCCCAGCCAACCAGCACCATCTAACCCTCACCAGGCTGGACCCTGGGAGCTTGTACGAAGTGGAGATGGCAGCATACAACTGCGCTGGCGAGGGCCAGACCGCAATGGTCACCTTCCGGACCGGTAATGTCACATGCAGCACCTAGCTTGTGGTTTCTGTGGGTGCGTGCAAGCTCAGGAGGGAAGTCCTCCCTGTTTCACCCCAGCTGTTCATCTGGCACCCATTCTGCCTTCCAGTTGCTGTTTCCCTGTGGTTTGTGTGCCAAGCTAAGGTGTCCCTTCCCACCAGGAGAGTCACCAAGTCAGCCATCCTTCTGCCCCTTGCTTGTGGGTCTAGCAGCCACCCCACAACAGAGTGGACAGAGCTGGGGATCAGACCACACTTCAGCACACTGATGATACAGTTAGGGGTTTTGTTTTCTGAGGAACCAGGGATCAAACTCGGGACACTGCACTTGCGAGTCAGGCACAACACCGCTGAGCCGAATCCCTGGCAATGCTCTGTTCTTCTTTGCATCACCTTTTCATAGATTTAGCAGATTCTCAGGCAAAAAGGTCTCTTTGGGGCGGGGCTGTGATATGTCCCTCCTTACTGATCATGACCCATTTTCACCCAGGACGACGGCCCAAGCCCGAGATCATGGCCAGCAAGGAGCAGCAGATCCAGAGAGATGACCCTGGTGCCAGCCCTCAAAGCAGCAGCCAGCCAGACCACGGCCGCCTCTCTCGTAAGCCCCAGGCCGCAGTGAGGGGCAGGGGCCATGGGCAGGCCTGTTCCTGCAGACGGAATGAGGTTTGGGTTCTGTTCATCCAGGAGTCCTTGTGACGTTTTCTTGACATTGTCCCAAATAATGAAAAGATAGAGATTGGAGTTTCTCAAATGAAAGTCGAGTCTGACCCTGGAAGGAATTACTGACCCCACCAAGAGAACAGTGGGGCATAGAGCAGCTGTCTTGTCTTGGACTCAAGCCCTGGCTTCGCACAAGTGAAGCTGCAGGTGTCTTGGGGAGGAGGGTCAGCAAGCCCCAGGGGGGGGGCCGGTTCTGAGGACAGGCCAGGTCCACCTGGAACCCCGTGTCATCTCACGGTGTCCCATCTCCTGTTTCCCTCCTCTTGGTGTGTGCCCCCCTCAGCCCCAGAAGCTCCGGACAGGCCCACTATCTCTATGGCCACTGAGACCTCAGTGTATGTGACCTGGATTCCCCGTGGGAATGGCGGCTTCCCGATCCAGTCCTTCCGTGTAGAGTATAAGAAACTAAAAAAAGTAGGGGACTGGATTCTGGCCACCAGTGCCATCCCTCCGTCGCGGCTCTCCGTGGAGATCACAGGCCTGGAGAAAGGTAGGCTGGCCACTCTTCTGCCTGATCCCCGGGCTGGCCTGCCATCCGCGGGAAGAAAGGGAGATGGAGGCTCTTCCTGCCACCCCGTGCTGCACTGGCCAACGCGCTCACGCTGATGGAGTGTGCCCTGCTCCACCCCACAACTGCTTTCTCTCTCCTCCCCTAAGACAAGCCAGAGCCATTTTGCTTGCACAAGTTCTTAGGAGTCCTTCGGGAACTTGCACTGGGGAAGGGCTGCACAGAAGATTCCCTCCTGGCTGGGCCTTAACGAGCTGCTAGAACATAAAAAGGCATTTCCGGCATTGAGCAAGGGTCTCTCTCACCAGGCACTTCCTATAAGTTCCGAGTCCGAGCTCTGAACATGCTGGGGGAGAGTGAGCCCAGTGCCCCCTCCCGGCCCTACATGGTGTCCGGTTACAGTGGCCGCGTGTACGAGAGGCCAGTGGCGGGCCCATACATCACCTTCACAGACGCAGTCAACGAGACCACCATCATGCTCAAATGGATGGTAAGTGGCCTCGCTGTGGTGGCCATGGGAGACGCAGATGAGATTCCTACTGGGTGGGCGCTGGCTGCCTGTAGCGCAGGCAGGAATGAGTCATTTCCCCGCCTCTGGCCTTCCCCTTCCTGTTTGTCCCTCTCCCCGTGTTTCTGACAATTGGATTCGGCCCACAGACACCTGAAAGTGGGGTTTAAGGAGGTCAGAGGAGCCGCTGTTAGTGGGCTCTTGTTCGTTTTGGTGCCTTGCCTGTGGACCAGGCTGGTTTTCATTTTCAGGTTACATCCCACTCTTCTTCTTGGCTTCCTAGCCAGATACTCAGCTTCCTGTGTACAGGGAGGTCCAGAGGGAGCTGAAGTCTTTGAAGAAATGCATTTTTTTTTCTTGTTCCAAAAACCCAGGAACCTCTAGATTAAGTAAAATAATTCATGATCTCCACACCCTCCTTGGAGACATCATCAGGAATGTTTCCCAGGGACCCCAGTGAAGCTCAGACTCTGGACCGAGGCAGTGTTTCCACAGCCCAGTGATTATGCTTTAGCGATGACTTCTCTGCTACCGACATCTCTTCTCCATCCCTGTAGTATATCCCAGCAAGTAACAACAACACCCCGATCCACGGCTTTTACATCTACTACCGACCCACAGACAGCGACAATGACAGTGACTACAAGAAGGATATGGTGGAAGGTGAGGGCTCTCTGGTGCGATGCAGCTTCCCCTGCTGGCACGGAGCTCTGGGTGTCAGTGAGATCCGGAGAAGCAAGACACCGGGTCTGGTGTGTTACAGCATCTGCTCTGTGTCCCTGATTCAGCCGTAATGCACTTGGGCCACTCAGTGAAACCCACACACTGTGTTCGCATGGGGATGGTTCCACAGGAATGTGGGTGGCCGCTTAGAGTATGTTCTCCAGCCAGCCGAGGCACAGGTGTGTGACGGATGCTCTCCTCCCCATGCATGGTTCTGCTATCTTTCCCAGGGGACAGGTACTGGCATTCTATCAGCCACCTGCAGCCAGAGACCTCCTACGACATCAAGATGCAGTGCTTCAATGAAGGAGGGGAGAGCGAGTTCAGCAACGTCATGATCTGTGAAACCAAAGGTGACCTTCTCCCGTTCTGCCCAGCTAGTCCCAGCAGAGTAGGTCAGGTTGCTGTCCCGTGCCATCCTCGGCACCTCTTTTCCAAGTGTCCCAGACACCGTCCCCTTTCATCTGAGCTTGTTGCTCCTGTCAGTGTGAGTGGTCACCATCACCAGGGCCTAAGGATCGTGCCCAGGAAGTCACTGGGAACAGCACCCGTTCCTAAACTGGGAACGAACTTCCTATGAGTACTCTCTTCTTGCAGTGACACTTGATACTTAGCACTGGTCAGTTTCCTTAACCCTGAGAACTGAGCCTCAGAAAACATTGCACCTCACTATTCCACGGCCCAACTTGCTTGGCCACTCTTTGGACTAGGCTCGTCGAGCTAGAAGCCCAGGTTCCTCCTGTGCACTAACACATCTCCGGCGCATTCACATAGTAACTTGTCAATGCATATTTGCACCTTAGTCAGGTGGGATGATATCACTGCATCTCTGTTCTGTAAATACTGACAGTGAGATAAACACAGGTACATTGCAAAGGACCTAATCAGGGGGTCAGAAAGAATTGGAATGGGGGTCAAACAAACGACGTGTTTTTCTGGCACTGACACGGCACCACTCTGTCCCCCTGGCATAGCCTAGTCACTTCCCACAGATCCTGTGCACAATCCCCACCTCTTCCTCTGTGAAGAGTAGAGGGAGGAGGCAGAAAGGAAAGAGCAGTGTACGACACAGCATCAGGGTGGCAGCGGACAGTCAGAAGACTGTGGTATCAGAAGGTGAGGGACGGGCGGGTGTGAAAGCGTTCACAGTGCCAGATCACCTGAAATAGGAGCCCAGGTGAGAGCGGGTGCTTCTCACTTCTCCCCTGTGAACTGGCATTTCCCGGTCACTGTCTGTCTCACCGGGTCCTGAAACATCCACCTCACTGCTCTGCAGCCCAAAGTAACACCTAGTGCTTCGTGTGCCTTAAACAAGGGACAGCAAAGTGATAGGTAAAGTCTTCCATTTCCAGTTCATCTGCCGGTTCTACTCATTTTAAATATTTTCCCCCGAAGTTCACCAGTTAGTCTTTCTGAAAGCACTACATCAGTGTATCTCAGTGTTTGGCTCACAAAAATGTTGTATTTTCCAGTGTAAGATTCAGATCTCAGCAACACCAGACTTCACATTAGATGCCAATTTTGTGCCGATTATAGACACAGTTCACATCAGAGAGCTTGACCCCCCCCATTCACTGTATTTGTGGAATTAGAAGGCTACGTTTTCTTGTTCTGCTCATTGTAAAGAACGTCTCATAGAAATAGATGCTGATATGTGTTTTGTCCCGATTGCAGCTCGGAAATCTGGTCAGCCTGGTCGACTCCCACCCCCAACTCTGGCTGTACTCCAGCCACCACCACCACCAGAAACCATGGAGCGACCAGTAGGCACTGGGGCCATGGTGGCACGCGCCAGCGACCTGCCCTATCTCATTGTTGGAGTCGTCCTGGGCTCAATTGTCCTCATCATCGTCACCTTCATCCCCTTCTGCTTGTGGAGGGCCTGGTCTAAGCAAAGTGAGTGACACTTCTCGGCACAGCACAGCGAGGGAGGAAGCTGGAAGGAAGGGGGGCCTCGCAGCCCTCCAAGGAGGCCTCTGCCCAGAATGGGGTCAGATGTGCTGCGCTATTGTCCCGCTGAGGTATAGGGAGTGAGAGAGCACCCCAGGATGGGCCTGCATCCCTGCTCCGCCCCTTAGCTGATGGGGTGCGGGGAGGTGGCTGCTGCTGGTCTCTCTCCCTCTGCGTCTGCCTCACTCTGTGCTCTCAGGTGTCCAGAACGGCTCCTCCAGCCCCGTGCTCATACTCAGTTTCCCCTGCCTCTTCTCTGGGTACAGGGCTGCCTGGAGCCTTCTCCTTATGCTGGGTTAGTCCTGTGTGGTTGGGGCAGTGGGGCTTTTCAGGCGCCCTAGGCCTCCTTAGCCTAAGAAAACCTCTGTCCTTCTCTTCTTCCAGAACATACAACCGATGTGGGCTTCCCTCAAAGTGCACTTCTGTCCTCCTCCTGCCAGTACACCATGGTGCCTTTGGGAGGACTCCCGGGCCACCGAGCCAATGGACAGCCCTACCTCGGTGGCATCCACGGACGGGCCTATGCTAATGGGCTGCATGTGAACAGGGGCTGCCCCGTGGCTGCAGGGGGCTGCCCAGGCCTGAAGCCCCAGCAGCGCTGCCCGGCAGAGCTGCAGCAGGTAATGCGCTCTTAGCGCATGGGCAGCGGGCCAGAGACAGAGCAAGCTGGTAGGCCATCTCTCAGGCTTCTCCTCCTGGCCTCTGTGCACCCCGGGCTTTCCTCAGTCAGCCACAGCCCCTGCTACTGGGCAGTGGATGCTGGCAAGACTCTGCACCCCTTTGACCTGATCTCTTCTTTCCTCTTTCTTTTGAGTAGCAGGGCAACACCAACAGTCTGCGGAGACAGGCCATTCTAGACAGTGGATGTGATCCCCAGAGCCACCAGGTTACCAGGTAACCAGCCCTGCCATCTTCTGCTCTCCAGCTCTAGAGCAGAGCAGCGCTTTACTCAGAGACCTCATATCCGCTGACTCTGCTTCTCGAGACCATTACTCGTGGCTGTGGGTACTGTGCCCTTTCTGGTGGGGACCATGGGCTGCTTCTCAGAATCCCCCCCTCACTAGGCCAGCCAGACCACACCGACTCAGACTCCTGGACACCCTCTCAGCCATCCCACAGACTAAAATAGAGTGGGCCAGCTCCATCCATGGGGTGATGGTGATGTGCCCTTTGGTGTTCGAAGAGAGCAGCTGTCACCCCATCTAAGCTCCAGCCAGCCCTGATAAGCTCAGACAGGGAAGCTGCCGAGGGAGGAGGGGTGCAGGCTACTTCTGCTCCTGCCTTACTTGCCCTGTCCGGTCCTGTTTAACACAGGGGTCCCAAGTCCAGCCCGGATGAGGGCTCTTTCTTATACACACTGCCCGATGTCTCCACTCACCAGCTGCTGCAGCCCAAAGACCGCCGCCACCTCCAAGAGCAGTCTGCACCCGTCAGCCAGTCAAGAATAAGGAGAGCACCTGAAAGCCCTAAGCTGGATGCTGCCTGGGACCCCCCATTCCACTCAGGTTAGCCAGGTTGGGGAAACTAAGCGGGGGGCTGGGGGTGTCCTGAGGTAAGGACTTTGAACCAGAGAGTGGCTTTGGGGGAGACAGCAGATTTAAGCATATGCAGTTCTGTGAGGTGTGGGGGGGGGTCTCACCAGGGAGGCCCGGGACTTCCACCAGCTCCAGCATTGCTGTCCGTGGTCCTCAGCAGCCCAGGATACTTCACCACCTCAGAGGAAGGAGCCCATTTGGCCTCTGCACTTCAAGGCCCACATTTGGTTGCCTCTCACTGTACAAAAGCATCTCTAGTCACTGGCTTTGTTGGGTCTTGTCTCTTTATTAAGGGAGAAGTTGCGTCAACCATTGAAGTACCAAGTTCTTGTAAACATCATCATCGTAGCTCTCTGCATTTCCCTAGAACTTTTCCTCCCAGGGACGCGGGTTGTCCTCTCTGCCCACCATCTCCCTCTAGGCCGACCTCCTTGGGAATCCGAGGCTGTGCACTAGGGCACAAGCTGGGCTGCTCGACCGGCCGATGTTTCTTAGCTTCTGCAGTGAGCCTGTCCCTTCACATGCAGATCCCAGACCCTGTCTCTGGACCTTGAATCCTGAGAGCAGCTGCCTCCTAGAGCCAGAGTCAGCACAGAAAGAGAGCAGGCTGGACGGGGGGACGCTCTGTGAAGGAGGGCCTCTGACTGGAAGGCATGCCAATGAGTCTGGGAAGAGCGGAGCTTCCCTTCACACCCCATGGGCTCCTCCGTCCCGTCTGCCCCTGGCTCAAGCTGAGAGCCCAAGTCTCTACAGTCCCAGGTGCCAGAGTAAGCAGGAGGTTGATCGGAAGCAGCCCTCACATGAGTGACCCTGGTGGGAGCACAAACGTCTAAACTGGTGTGACTTCCTGTCCCTCCCTCAGGACCAGCGTCACCAGCTCCGACCACAGATAGAGACTGGCCTGGGAGCAGTTGGTCTGTCTAGATTTTAATGTTCGCTACTTTCTCTCTCCCTCAGGGCCCCCATGCTGCTTGGGCCTTGCACCAGTTGAAGAAGTGGACAGTTCTGACTCCTGCCAAGTGGGTGCAGGAAACTGGTGTCCCCAGCACCCCTCGGGGGCCTATGTGGGACAGGAACCCGGGATGCGGCTCTCCTCCAGCCCTTCGGTGCCTGTGTCTTTTGAAACACCACCTCCCACAATTTAGGCAGAAGCCAATATCCTAGAAAGACTATATTGTTTTTTTTTTTTAAGAGACAGATAAATTTGGTATTTATTTTTCTATTATAGCCATATTTATATATTTATGCACTTGTAAATAAATGTATATGTGATTTTTAATTCTGGAACGACCTAAGGAATCCTCCCCGTTGATGTACAAAGGTGGAAACAAGACACAGCCTAACAGGAGTCAAGCAAGAAAGAGTAACACAGACCGACAGGGACACGGACTCCTCCCAGAACCCCCGCTGCCTCGGCCGCCGAGAAGCAGATGGAAGGCTGGGCCCTAGCACACTGTGGAGAGCACCAGCGAAAAGCGAGGGCCAGGGCATCACACTCTGCAGACCCCCCTGAAGTGGCAAGGCCTGGTGGCCAAGAAAGTGTTTCCTAAGACGCCATGAGAACAGACTCATGTACAGCACCGTAAGCATTAACCGCCCTTCCAGAATCAATGGTCTGTGGCAACATATCTCTGTAAAAACAAACACTGTGACTTCTAAATAAATGTTTAGTCTTCCCTGGAACCTTCGACTTAGTCATGGATGAGTCAGCATTTTCTTTAGGCATTAGAATTCAGTCTTTCTGAGAAGCTGAAGAAAATACTCAGTTGTGATGTTTTCAGCTCCATCAAAGCCACAAGAACTGGAAACAGTAGCAGATGTTTTTCATTTTTTAAACACTGAATGCCAGTTGTGTTTTGATTAATGCTGAATGCATTAGTAACTGTTTACTCCAAGAGGGAGACGTGGTACACTAGGCCTGGATTCACAGTTCTCCCACTGCCTGGATTAGAGGTAAAGCTTTGATCATATGGGAGGAAAGAAATTAATCCTTTTTTTCTGTAGGCATGTGCTGAAGACCAAATATTTCCTCCAAAATACCATTTAGCTAAGTGCTGCGCTACACGGGACCATTCGCTGCCTGGTAAATGCTCCTCCCTTCACCAGCCAGCGCTGCTGGAGCCGCTGACTCACTCGTTCAAAATCAACATTTACTTACTCTTGTCCAACCAAAGGAGGAGCCATATCCTTCTTTAAATTTTAATTGAAATTTTGAAGCCTTTCTCTGTGGAAAGGAGATTTCTAAAAGGCTGCCAGTGAGTTACGAGGCAAGTTAATTCTCACCTCACATGGCGGCTGAAGCTTGTGATGAAAGGCTTTCCACTGTTAACTGAGGGCTTGGCAGGGTGGGGTGTGTTTTGTAGATGTAAGCAAAAGCCAGTTATAGATGAAATGCCATTTGAGACAATCTTAAGAAATATGCCAGATTTTTTTTCCTTTTCCTTTTTGTGGTGCTAGGGATTTAACCAAGGCCTTGCCTATGCTAAACCAGGGCTGTAGCTTTGAGCTACAACCATAAAATCCTAGGACTGGTGCTGGGAGAGGTGTTCCGATTTGACTGTGAGTCGATTGCACCCTCTGCTGGCCAGAAGAAGTCTCACACCTGCTCCTCCCCAGATTTACTAAAGGTTAAATCTGAGAAAGAATTCTCATGAAAGCGCAACACGATTTTTAGGAAGCAGTCTTTTTAAAAACACCCAAACGACCTCCGTGAACACAGAAGGAGCAGAGTACGCGCGAAAAGAAATAAGATAGCTGGTTCCAGACACAGCCTAGCGTCAGGGGCCAAGAGTTCACTTCCAGGAGAGGCTGGCTGTTCTGACCTCTGCTGACACAGGTGCCTCAGGTCTAAGCTGCTGCACACTTGCAAGCCCACGGGAGCTTTTTAAAGACCTGTCTTTGTGTTTTTATTTTCCTTGATCTAAAGTAACTGCCAAACTTTATTTAACTTTATTGAAATGACTCATGACATACAGTGTTGGAATCATAAAGGTCTGGGAATACGGCTTAGTAGTAGAGCAGCCCTAGCTTCCAACCCCAGTGCTAAAAACAGAAATGATTAAAACACACTGACAAACTGCAAATAACACAGGCTGGTGGTGCTGTCGCCTCACCTCACAGGTAAGGCTGCTTCGGAGTACTGCCAGCTGCAAGAACGGCCCATCAATCGTGGGAACCGCACAGCCTTCCACCTCTCTCTTGCCCAAGGGCACCCTGGTGTCCTCTTTTTGTTTGAAGCCTCCCAATGACTCGGGTGTTCATACAGAACTATAGATTCAAGGCCATATCTGGAATCAAGTAGAAATGAAACTAAGGCTCTTACTACATCTGGTCCAATCCAAGCTAGAATAGCATTGTTCGCATTGTGGTCAAATTCCAAGCATGGCGGATGAAGTGCTGTGTATTGTAGATTTAACTAATAATTTAGTCTAGCTCAAACTGGAAAGAAATAGTCATTAGTTCCACTATAAACTGAAATGTCTATAGAATCCTTGATGTGGCTCTTTTATAGACCAAATTCACTGTTGCTGCAGTTAAAAATTACAGATTTTTCAGGGGCCGGAGATTTAGCTCAGTGGTTCCAGCGCCTGCCTCACAAGCACAAGGCCCTGAGTTCGATCCCGGGAACCACATACAATGCTGGACGTGGTGACTCACGCCCACCAGCCATCAATACCACATACCACAGAGCCGGGCATGGTGGCTCACGCCTGTAATGCCAGCACTCGGGAGGCAGAGACAGGAGAATTGCTGAGTTCGAGGCTTGCCTGGGCTACATAGTGAGCTCAGGGCCAGCCTGAATTACAAAGCGAGATCCTGTCTCAAAAAAAAAAAAAATTACAGATTTTCAGGAAGGGAAAGAGCTCAGAGCTTATCTAAATCCTTCACTTGTCAGATAATAAAATGAGGCACAGGAGGATTAGCTAACTATGGCTTGCACAGCTAAGAGGGTAGGATCTCCCACTATCCTGCTCAGAAGGCGGTCAGCTGCCCCATGTGGTAGCCGGCTGAAGGCAGGCCCCACTGGCACCCACTGGTCTCTCAGGCCATTCAGTCCCTGCTGCATTACTCCAAGTTTGGCCTGTGGGACCCATTTGGTAATTGTGAGGGTCTGTCACTTCTGAGCCTAGGTTGGAAAAGACTGTGACTTCCATCCCTTGGGGTTCTTTTCTCTCTCTTCCTCAGTCATGGATCATTCACTCTGGAGAAGCCATGTCACATGCAGCCCTGTGAAGAGGCCTGTGTGGTAAGAAACCAAAGTCTCTTGCTGAGCATCAGAAGACAGAGCCAGGGGTGCTAACCCTAGATCTCCTAGATTACCTAAGGGCAATCATAACTTTGTTGTTTTGAGCTAAGTTTTGTGGTGATTTTTTACATAGTAATAAAAAAGATAAGCCGGGCATGGTGGCTCATACCTGTAATCCCAGCACTCGGGAGGCAGAGACAGGAGGATTGCTGAGTTCGAGGCTTGCCTGGGCTACATACTCAGAAGTATGACTAGCACATTTTGAAAAGTGCTTGAAAGGTACATAGGGTTGGGCATGATGCATAACATGTTCTCCAGTACACAAGCTACTATATTCAAGATTTAAGGTGATAGGTGTATAAACAAATCATTCTGACTTCTTAAACAGGAATGTGAAAGGATCTTAGACAACAGACCAGCTACCACATCTAAGGATATTTCAACTTCCAGAGAAATCAAGTCCTGTGTATAATTTGGAGGGGCAGGTTTAGCAGGCTAACCACAAGTTAGGATCTTCTGACACTGCAGAGTTTCTTCATGCACTTATGAAATACAGGTATTGCCATTTTCTTCTTTCCTTCAGTGAGGAATGAATATTTCAGGACTCTCAATGCCAAATGCCATACTCTTAACAGGACACCAAGGGTCAGTGATCCTGCCTCCTCAGTAGCTGTGGCCATGAATTTCTTGAACATTTACTCCCCACACCAAAAGGATAGTCTTAAATTAGTCAAAAATGTTACACATCAACAAATGTGGTTCCTAGAGAAGCTGCCTTAGAGAGATGTCAACCATTTCATTTTTTTTTCTTGAGATGTATTACAACCAGCAAATGACTCATCTGATAGAAGATGTCAGAGGATATAAGAAACTATGAGGAATACTTAGAATACTGATGGGCTTGCAGAACTCTCCAAAGAAAACTCCCTCAGCCTTTTGCAAAACACTCTCCTTTGCTTCATTCAGAACCTAGGAGTTTGCAAAATCTGTGAATGATGCAGGAAGCTGGTTGTGTGCCGGCTTTCTGTCAGCTCAGAGCAAACGAAGGAAACTGCTTTTTCTGTTTATCTGCATTTCCTGAATCCTGAGCACTCTAAGTAATAGTCAACAATGCCAAATCCTAATTTGCCTTTCATAGTCTAAGATATTGTTGCCAAAATAATTTCTTTTTCTCTTGTGCTCTTGCATAGTTAATGAAAACAGTTTATTTTCTAAGGACCTAATAACCAAGCAAAGGAAGTTTTCTAATGGATTGCTGAGTGACCATTTCTCTTGCCAATGGCCAAAAATTAAGAGTAACTGAAAAATAAGTTTTCCTAAAACAAAATATACTACAGAGGCTTTCCTGGAATGAAGAAATACCACCTGGTGAGATTTCAAACCTTGTCCTATCGAGTCCATGGTTCAGTTCAATAATAATTAGATGGGTGCTGCATTCAGTCCTAACATAACCAAGTTGGAGAAAAAAACTACATGACACGATCTGGTTTCAGACTTTTAGAGTTTGCTTTAAAATGCAGTTGTTGTGGGTGACAAGAAGATGGAAGTCAGAGTGACCATGTTACAAATCTCAGGTGGCCATGAGAAAACAGCAAACATAAAGGCCTGGGGGCTTCATTCATTCTGTGTTGACTGAATGGGTGGAAGGACATTTCCTCCTTTCCTCCGCAAGAGAGCAATCTCTTCCTTTAAAGCCAAAATTCTTTCTGCCTGGACTTGGATCAGTTCAGTGATCTTCTTTCTTGCCACACTATCTGCTTTCCGAGGGCCCTGGAAGGCATTACCCTGTTGGAAGAAAATACTTCTCTACTGCAAGTGCCATTGGGATGTGAGAAATCCTCTGTACAGCCAATTTACAAACTATTAATTTAAAGAGCCTTCCATTCACTACCAAAACCCTACTGTCAGAAACGTATGCTTTTGGACTAATGAACAGCTCTTAACATGCAAATCCCCTTTGGAAGACTAGCACTTATCCAGCCATTCATACCTGGAGGGTCTATCTCTGGTGTCATACAGGATAAATTTGCTTAGGTTTTTTTTTTTTTTCTGTGTAGCCCAGATTTTAGCTCCAGGACAGGTCATAGAGGCATGACCTTGAGTACTATATATGGCCCCCAGCCCCTTTCTCTCTGGCATCGTTCCCTGCCTGCCTCTCGGTTGCCATGAACTTGAACTATACACCTTTGTTCCACCACCCTTTTCCATTGTGAGATTTCTGCCTTGTAGGAACCAAATAAGCTAGACAGGTATAAAAGACTGGCAAATAAATAGAAGACAGAGCCAACGTAGCTCATGGCTATGAAGGGACATCTTGATATCACGGATCCCCAAGCCCAAAACCCACAGTCATCTCCCTTAAGACTTCTTGTCAAGTGATTAAAAGCATCTCCTGTTTCATACTCTCAGGGTGGTCTTGTTATTTGAACCTAAAAACATGCCTGATACACTGTCATTCCAGTTGGCCACTTTGAAGTTCTCTCCTCACCATATTCAATCACATTCTGGCTACTCTGACATTACAGTGTCTTGTGATACTTGCTATCTTTTTTTTTTTTTTCTTCACAAACTACCATCCCAGTAATCTTGTGATCATCCCTAGGTGATTACAAGATCAACGCAGACAGCACTGGAGTCAGACAGACCTGAGTTTAAAACTAACTTTGCCATGCATTAGTTCTGAGAGCTGGAGAAAGTTACTCAGCTTTTCTGAGTTATGGAAAGTAGTATTTTGAGGGTTAAAGTGAGACTGCCTTTGTATACTCGTGGAGATATACTGAGTTAAACTGAATGATCCAGAGATGTATACAAGCATCTCCTTTACCAGCCAGCTGATTTCCTGCCTCGAAGCTCTTTGTTCTGTGAACTTAAATCGAAAAACAAGTCAGTCTTTAGAGCTGCTTAGTTAGTGAAGATTTGGCTTAGGCTTTAACTTTCTCAAACACTGCTTTGACTCTCCAGTGGATAAAGAGATCTGAGTATTCAAATTCTAGTCTTCCTTTCATATCTAAACTCCATTTATAAATCCTTATGTTCATTCCCCATGGAATAAATCTTTTGGGGGGACTTTTGCTTAGACCAGCGATTCTTAAACTCTAGCCTGCAACAGAATCACCTGGAAGGATTGCTGATCTGTAAACCACTGGACATTGCCCACTGAATTTGACACCTTAGCTCTGGTAGAGGACCAGAATTTGCATTTCAAACAAGTTCTCAGGCAATAGGAATGGGGGGATGTACCTTGAGAACACTTGGCTTAGGCTATTTCCAGAATGTTTAAAGAAAACATAAAGCAAAGTCCAAGAGAGCAACTAGGTCTGTTAAAAAAATGCTAGCATGGGCCGGAGGGTTAGCTCAGTGGTTCTGGCGCCTGCCTCGCAAGCGCAAAGCCCTGAGTTCAATCCCCGGTAACCACATACAATGCTGGGCGTGGAGACTCACGCCGCCGGCAATCAATACCACATACCACAAGTGCCGGGTGTGGTGGCTCATGCCTGTAGTCCCAGCACTCAGGAGGCAGAGACAGGAGGATTGCTGAGTTTGAGGCTTGCCTGGGCTAAGTGAGCTCAGGGCCAGCCTGAACTACAAAGCGAGACCCTGTCTCAAAAAACAAAACAAAACAAAAATGCTAGCACTTGACATTCTTGTGAATAGCTACTTTGATACAGCAACCTCAGTTGTGAAAAGGGGTCCTTAGAAAAGGAATATACCTGCTGGTTCTGGAGTGTGTTCAGCCGAGAATCAAGTTTCTTTTTCTCAATACATAAATCATTCATCTGATGAAGTTTTTTGGTGTGTTCTTTTGTCTTCATCATTAGTTCCCACCGTGCTTGAGCAATCTTTTCCTACCAGGCCAGAAAGATATAAAATAGATTAAGTAAATAGGGGAGGAAATGGAAAAAAGTGAGTACCCAGATTTGCTCAAAACATCAGGAAAATAAAGCAACATGGATAAATAAAAACATAATCAGAAGCCAATATGAAAATGTGACCAGAAGCAACTATACTGGCTCTGATTTGATTAAAGATAAGGACATAATTATGCTCAAAGATAAGCTAAGACACATACAGACACTGCCCTATTGTTGAGGAGTGAAATGAGTATGCATAACTAATACCCATTACTTAAAAGGAAAGAAGAACAATTAAAGTAATAAATTACCATGTGCCCTTTTCTCAGTCTTGGCCTCACAGTGAATGACCTGAATGACCATATAATGACACAATGACTTTCTCTTGCTCTCTTATTGCTCCAAGTTGTTTTAGATTGTACATATCATCGGAACAATATGTAGGCATTAAACCTAAGGCCTACCAGCCACATGGCTATCAACATTAGAAAACTTGGCTTAATACAATTATGATAATAATTATGATAATGATTAATAACTTATGATAGTACAATTCAGTTCATCAGCAGACAACAGCTTTATTTCTAACACAGAGCATTTATACATCAAAGTAGGCCTCAAAGTAGACTCTCTTCGTGATCTTTTACATCATTTTACAACATATTTACATTCACCCTGCACCCCTAAACCCAGTGCGGGTCTTCTTAATTCCAGATATCCCCCTTCATGTGGCCAGTAAGGAAGCAGGTACAGACCTAAGACCCTGGAGCACCAGCTAGGGCTCCAGAGATTTGCAGCTGTACAGACGCTCCACAGGAATCACTTCCAGTGTCTGAGGATTTCTTGCCTTCCCCAATTTTAAACAAAGGAGGCTTCGTGGTGCCCCTCCTCCTTACCTCCCACATCTTTATTTCCTTTGCGTTGAGCAGCTCCTTTTGAAGTTTTTTGATCTTCAGTTCTTCCAGTGTTGTGTTAACAGAAAGGGTCTGAAGAGCTTCTAGATCTATTACTTGGCCAAACTTGCTGATCATTAGTTCCCGGACTGTTTGTTTCATTTCTGAAAAAGCAACGTCATTGTTTCAGGCTGCTCCATGGCTCCCATTGTTATTAAAAACATCAACAATAGTACATTTCTAACAGCTTTTGCAAGATGGTAAAATATTTTGTTACCAGTTAATTTTTCCTCTGCAGCAGTTTGCTTCCTGCTTTCCTTATTTACATTGCCTGCTTCTGTTTTGTCATTTCATCTTCAAAATCCTATGCAAAATCAACTCATTTTTCCCAAGTGGCTTATGCACTTAGATCTGCCTCTTCTCAGACTCTCAACAGACTTCAACTAGGTTATGAATTTTTTTATTATTGATCTCTACAGTGTCTATCATTAAAAACAGAGCAGACACTTCATAGCAACTTCCATTTTACTACAGGTAAAAACTAAAGTCCTTGTGGTGGTTCCAGAGTCCCTTTGAGGTCTGCCTCACCCTGCCTCGCCACCTCTCTTATCTGCTCTACAGCTAATCTTAGGAATCCATATTAAAAGGAGAGTATGTTTCAAACAGTTACCTATTACATAATATTCTTACAAACTTCTATATTTTTAGGATCTGATCTCATGAATAGATTAGTCTATTGCCAGTTTAATAATTGAATGGACTATTTGGAGGTAGTGAACACCATAGGAGATCGATATAGCTGGAGTAAGCTCAGTGGGGTACATGCCCTGGAGGGTATATCTTGTCCCCACCCCTTCCTCTTCCTTTCTCTCTGCTTCCTGGCAGCCAAGAGGTGACCACCTACTTCCTCCACAATATGTTTCTGCTGTCAGGTTGTTTTCCCTGAACTTAGATCCAAAGTATGGACTGAAACCCCTACGATCTTGGGCAAAAATAAATCTTCTATCCTTTTTTAGTGATTCAGTAACTGTCACAGTGACTGACATAGCAGTAATCTCCATGTGAGGAGACAGAGGATGGGTCAGAGACAGCCCCTGACCACAGGCAGATGTTACACTGTAAATATTGCTACTGAGGTCAGTAGTGGGTTCAGAGGGTTTATTTTTATATAAAACTTGATAACTTACATATGTTCCATGTACCAAAATCACAAAAAGCATTTTTTTCTAGAGATAGGATCTCACTATATAGTTCAAGCTGGCACTGAACTTTTGTAGCCTAGGCTGGCTTCAAATTTACAGCATTCTTCTTCCCTTGGCCTACCAAATATTGAGATTAAAGGTGTGCACCACCACATATAGAACAACAGACATTTAAAAAGCTAATTATCTTCATACTACACATCTTACCCTACCCACTTTAATTGCAGGTAGATTAGGAACACAATATAAAGAATACTACTAAAAGAAGAAACTATAGAAAAATTTCTTTTAGGTTGAAAAGCAAAAATTGTATATATTTAACATGTACTTTGTGGTGTTAAAATAAATTTACATGTAGAATGAACAAATTGAGGTGATTCACATTAGAATTTTCTCATATCTTTACTTACTTCAACTTATATTTTGGTGGTGAGAACATTCACTATCTATTCTTTTAGCAATTTTCAACTGCATTGCGATGAACTACAGTGGCTGTTGTACAATTACGTACTTGATCCTATTCCTCATAACTGAAATTTCATACCTTTAAGCCAACAGTGGCCAAACCTCCCATCATACCTAACAGCTCCTGCTGATCACCAAATTCTACTCTCTTTTCTATAGGTCCAACTGTTTATGCTCCACACAGTAGTGAGATTATGAGTTATCTTTCCATGCCTGGCTTATTTCATTTAACACAATATCCTTCAGGTTCGTCTATGTTGTTATACATGATAGAGTTTCTTTTTTTAAAGGTAAATATACCATTGGGTATGTCACTTTTTCTTTATCCACTTGTCTACTGATGGATAAGTCAATTCTATATCTTATCTGAGTAAGGCTACAATGAATATGGGAGTATAGATGTTTCTTCACCATGATGATTTCATTTTCCAATGATTTCATTTTCCTATGATATATGTCCAAAGAATGATTGCTACATTAAAAAAATATCTTTATAGGGCCAGAGATTTAGCTCAGTGGTTCCAGCACCTGCCTAGTAAGCGCAAGGCCCCTGGTTCAAATCCATGGTAACCACATACAACAATACCAGGCATGGTGACTCACTCCCACCAGCAATCAGTACAACATACCACCACGCTGGACATGGTGGCTCACACCTGTAATCCCAGCACTCAGGAGGCAGAGGCAGGAGGATTGCTGAGTTTGAGGCTTGCCTGGGCTACATAGTAAGTTCAGGGCCAGCCTGAACTACAAAGTAAGACAATAAAAAAAAAATCTCAAACTAGAAGATAATTTCTCAGACAAGAAACACCCAATGCACAAATCATAAGTAGATTAGTAAAATTTACCATATTAAGATTTTAAGTACATATACCCCCCAAAAGATACTCCAACATAAAAAGAAATACCTTTATACTAGAAGAGATTTTAACTACAATAGACAAAAATATAATAAGTGCTCCCTAAAATAAATTTTAAAAACAAAATTTAGAGAGCCAGGGATTTAGCTCAGTGGTTCTGGCGTCTGCCTGGCAAGTCCAAAGTCCCAAGTTTGACCCCCAGTACCACATATCACAATGCCAGGCACCGTGGCTCTCACCTGTAATCCCAGCACTCGGGAGGCAGAGGCAAGAAGATTGCTGTGAGTTCGAGCCTAGCCTGGGATACGTAGTGAGCTCAGGGCCAGCCTGAACTACAACGCAAGACCCTGTCTCAAAAAAAAGGAAAAAAATCCTTTTTATGGTGGCATATAAATGACTCAAAAGTAGGTTAAAGGAAGTGAATCACAAAATGGCAGGAAGTCATCACAATTAGAAGTATGCAATGAAATTAGTTCATAACCCTGTGTGAGAAAATCCTACATCTATCCACACCTCTGGTGGTGAACCCGAGGAAGAATCCCAATAGCATCAGAAAGAGGAGGAGCTTCGCTTGTATGTATCTTCAATGATTTGTTTCTTAAAAACATCATAGTGTGTACATGGTTATTACATTGTTATAAATTTTATCACATACAAAGAGAAACAGATTTTATGATAAAGGACTTCTCTTTTTATGGGGCGAGGAAAGCTGGTAAGTAGGAAGATGGGAAAATGTTTTTCTCTTTCGCTGGTTGTGATTCTGCAATTTCTTTTTCTTTTTCTTTTTCTTTTTTTTTTTTGAGACAGGGTCTCTCTTTGTAGTTCAGGCTGGTTCTGAGCTCACTATGTAGCCCAGGCAAGCCTTGAACTCAGCAATCCTCCTGTCTCTGCCCCCCAAGTACTGGGATTACAGGCGTGAGCCACCACGCCCGGCACTGTGGTATGTGGTATTGATTGCTGGTGGGCGTGAGTCTCCACGCCCAGCATTGTATGTGGTTTCCGGGGATCGAACTCAGGACCTTGCGCTTGCGAGGCAGGCGCCGGAACCACTGAGCTAACCCTCCAGCCCTGTAATTTCTGTTTTAAAAGTTGGAAATCATCGCTTGATAGTGGTCTCTTGTGCCAACAAGGGTCACTGGAAATCCATGGGCTTCATGTCATGGTTGATATCTAGATGTCTCCCCACAGCCCCATAGCTCCTAGTGGGGCTTCTGGGAGATGATTGGATCAGGAAGACATGACACTCAACAGTGGATTCGTCCACTGATGAGTTTATAGCTAAATATGATGTTGGGAGGGGAAGCCTGGTTGAAAAGAGGGTCGCCGAGGGGGTGGCCTGCAGGTTATGTCTCTTCCCTCCGTCCTCTGTCACTCTCTTCCTCCCTCCCTCTGTGTCCTGCCACCAAGCTGTGAGCCGTTTCTCCTCTGTGATGCTGCCCTGCCTTGGAGCTGATACCTAGTCTATAAGCTATGAGGCCAAATAAACCCTTTTCCTAGAGCTGTGGGTGTCAGTTATTGTGTCTCAAGTAATCAGCATATTTAGATACTCACTCTGTATATTTTTTGCCATCTCCCTCTTTTCTCGCATGAGAATTTTACGCCTCTCCTGCCATTCTTTGTTAAGGTTTTGCTGTCTAGTATTTTCCTCCTGGAGCTGTACAATTCGCTCTTGCAGCCGTCCCAAGGAGTGGTTAGAGAAGACCAAAGTACCAGAAAGATCATTAGGTATTTCCCCAGATACCATATACTCTATCTAAAAAACACAGAGGAAAAGAGGAGAGGGGAAAGGGATGTAAAAAGAATTAAGTGTGCTCAGTACGGGTACCAACCAGCTCTCCATGATAAATGTAACCATAATGTATGACAAACACGTTTTAATAAAAAAATCAAAATAGATGAAGACACAAACTAAATGTGAACTAAGAGAAAGCATAAAAGGAATACTTCTTTCTTGGTCCTTGCTTTACTTTTTTAAAGCCTGTGGGCTTTTCTCTCACTGCTGAATGACAATGACCAGATAGACAGAAAATTGCAGATTGCAAGCCACATTATGTCTCTGTGGAGACCGCAGATCTTCCCACACAGATGGAACCAACATTTCAACACTGGCAGTGTAGCAAACTGCTGCAGAGAGCTTACCCAGTTTGGGTCTGGTTACACAAACAGTATATAAGGCTGACCTCGTTCTTTCTTTTGTTTTTGTTCTGTAAATAGTTTCTTATCATGAACTTTTCCCTCTTACTGATATGCATTTCCATTATTTTACACAGTTTGTAACTCAAGTCAACAGTGGAAATGAGCAGAGAGACTAAGAAGAAAATATTTCCCTCTTGTCCTAATCTCTTTCATTAGTTCATATCTATTAAAGATGGTACAGAGTGACATAAGATGTCACATTTCAATCCCCAGGCCATTTCACTCTTAGGTCATTTCTCCAGACCTGAAGTGACCCAATTTCTGAAGTAGTAATGTGCCCCAGGGAAATATGCACATGTTGATGTTTTTGCTCTAATAACAATCTGACACTGGGTAAGAAAAGTTGGAGTGTCATCCATCCTACATGTCCAGTCCTCAGCCATGGTACTTCTCCCCACTGATGAGCCATGAAGCTCTGGCTGGAAGAGTGTGGGTGCAATGTCTCTCTGCTCGCACAGAGAGGGCTGAGCTGGGAGGTTTACCTGGTGGAGCTTGAACGGAATCACAACCAGCACCTCGTTCAGCTGCTGCTGCTTCTCTCGCTGATAAGCCTCCAGCGCCTCCTCTGCTGTTTGCAGGTTCATCGCCACAACTTTTACCTGTAGAAAGCCCCCATGTGAGCGATGTTGAAAGACCCAGTGAATCTGCACCTAAAGTGGTCAGTGAGGGCGTCTGAGGAGGGTGGTCAGCACGAGCCGGATGTGCTCTGTTGGGCTCAGGTGATGGCAGGAGTCCAGTCAGCAGTCAACAGCACATATCATTTTCTTCCTCCCAAGTTAGGACCCACATCACTTTTCAATCATGCCTCTGCCCCCCAAAGTTTTAAGATTTTGCACGTAAAAGCTTAGAAGATGTGTCCTCATCCCCTTTTTTATTTTCTGTGTGAAAACCAGCCCTCAGCACGGAATGTTTTTCTCAGTGATGAAAACCTTGTTTGGTCATAATGACCTCATTAAATAAATCAGAAATCACTTTAAAGCATTATTTATAAAGCGTTTTCTTCATCTCTAAAAAACTATGAAAGGTTTCTATAAATTTGACTGTTTGCAGGAGGAAAAGAAACTTTAAAAATATTTCTGAGTATAACACAAATTGGATGCTGTTACTCTACACAAGAGTGGCTACAGGAGAAAAGGAGCAGAAAAAGCAGAAAGTGGTTAGTTACGATGCCAGAAATTTAGCTTAGGGATCAATGGCATGAAATGAGTGCCTCCCTCAGAGGGTCCGCCAATGATTTTTTGAACTGCAGAGAAGGAATATCAGACTTTCTGCTTATTGTTATATCATTCTTATGAATGTTTCTAGTGTACTAAGAGAGACTAAAACCGTTCTACCTAAACACAATTTTTGAAATATATACCATTTGTTATGGGAGTATGCACTGTAATTTTTTTTACTTATAGAATTATAAAATTACAAAATTCAGAGACCAATGATGAAAATAAAGAATGTCTGATCATCAAAAAGCAGTTTCCCGTACCACTGTTTATAATATTTGAGATGTTTCTTCTTGGACAGTCCTAATGCTATAATTGTGATGAATGGACAGTGTCATAGCTGGGAGGGTATATAGCATGTTGGGAGAAGACAAGTAGGCAGACAACCATACCTTTTTTGACAGTGTATCATACTCCTTTTTGAGGTTATCGACAAGTTTCTTTTCTTCCACCAAGGCCTCCTCTAGGTCCAGCTTTTTCTCTCGAAGTTGAAGAGCCATTTCAAAAAGAGCCGGATCACAGCCTGAAACAAGAGTACAAATTAAAAAGTAGCCCCATTTGCTAGGGAAGGTGGTACTTCTAGCAGGGTGGAGCCTGGAGCTTCAGAATTCATCATGTCTACTCATAGATCAACAGCACTTAGGGCTCCATTGCTCCAGTCAGAAACCAACGTCCCTCAGTAGTCATGAAAGTAATCACAGCACTGATGTTCTAAAGGGTACTTTGAGCTAGGCATTGTGCTAGGCCCTTTATGTACATTGTTTCACTCGTGGCTGGAGACTGCAAGGTAATAGCTATTGTCCTTATTCTATAGGTAAAGACCTTAAAATCTCAGAGGTGACATAACTGATACAGGATAGCATGGTCTTCAGGTACATTATCTTTCGATGCTTTTCCAACCTATCACACCCAGCCTTATTAACTGAAGTAACAGATAAAGAATGTAAAAACAAGATGCTGAGATGGAAGTTAGGAACCTTAATGCTAGCCCTACTCCTGCCACCATCTTGCTGTATGAGGTTTGTCAAGCCCTTTAATTCTGCTGTAAGAAAGGAGTTGCATCCCAGAGATTCTGTGCTTTCTTCTACTCATAAATATTTCACTAGACTCTTATTTTCAAAGTTAAAACAAGGCTTAAACTTTACCTGAAATTAAATTTTTAATTTTTATTAAGCCTTTATTTTAATGTCTAGGAAATCAAATTACTGGCCAAAGCAAACTGGCTTTCTCTAGTGAACCATGTACCACTTGAGGCTGTAAGGATGTTAGTGTAGCTGCTCTAGACTGGCTTCACCTTTTTCCAAAAAGGAAAGGATTAGGTTGTCATCTAATGTGTCTCTAGAAAAATGAAACTTGCTACATAATTTATAGTAACTGAATCAATTTTGTGTACAGATTATTAATGTGTCACCAGAAAAGTTGTCTGGGGAAAACAGACACCAAACCATCCAAAAAGTGCCCCACAGAATAATTAGATTCTTCTTCATATAGTTGATGTCATCCTCTCCTTACATTTTGTCATCAGAGAACTGTGACGATATCTCCTCAGTATTGTCAATCCCTGGTTACACTTCACAAAGAGCATACGGTTTTATCCACACACACCTGTTGGGCAGACAGAATCATCCAAAACCTCAGCCTCAGATCCAGATTCACCCTCGTCATCCTCCAGGCTGGATTCCTCTTCATTTGATTCATCGCTTTCCTCATCTTCATCTATGGAGAAAGAACTGTCAGCAGAGGAGTTCCTATACTAAATGGAGTACTCAGTTTTCAAGATAGTTTTCAATGAATCTGTCACTAGGAAAATAACATAGACAAAAACAGGAAATGATTCATTATTTTTAGGAGAATATAAAATGGCTAAGGACACAGAGATCATAAACTCAGATGCCCTCAGCAGTATCTGTAGTTATTCCTCATGCATCAAGTCAAAGGTGTTAGCACCCAGTTACCCAGTTGATGTGCTACATAGACTTCTGCTTTCTGAAAAGAAAGCAGTCTTATTTTGTCTATTTGTTTCTAAATACAGTTAAATATTATGTGTAAAATATAAGAAGAAGACTTTGAAAAGTGGAGAGAAGCAAGTGAACCAAGACTAATCTGAGAATCTGAAAAAAAAAAAACCACTGTGGGTCTTCTTTTGGCTTTATCTATGTCAGACTTAGGACTGAGTAAGTTGGCAAAACCAGTACACCAACAGGTGCGGGTGCAGAAAGGTCCAACAAAAGTCTACTCTCTCTAGTCAAAGAATAAGAAAGTGGAAGCTTAGTAAGGTAAAACTTTTAGACATTATTCATTTACTCCAATGAAACATGCCAGTAAAATGTGCTCGTGTCTACCCACATCGCCAAGAGGTCAGTGAGGAGAGCTAGACATCTACACTCACAGGGGTGGAATGAGGTATTGCAATATTTTTCTCTCTTTTAATATGAAACTGGGCTCCAACTGAAAGTCATCAGCAGCAAAAAAATTTGGATCTTCAATTAAATGGAACAAGACAACCAATAGATTTCAATATGAGGTGACAGTTGTTAGAATTATCTGATAAACTAAAGCAGACCTGCTAAAAATACTTTGGTAAGCAATTAGAAACACCCCTGAAGGAAAATTAAAAACATAAAGACTCAGCAAATATAAAGGACTAATAGAAAATCTTAGAACTAAAATACTATCTTATTCATACACACACAGACACTCCCCATGTTTAAAGTCCCTAAAGGTTTGTATCCCCTTCTTTTAAACTTCAAAGTGCCTTTGCATTGACTCTGTTGAAGGGCCGAAAAAACTTATAGGAGTTACTTCTCTCTTTCATATTAATGACAGGAAATAGAATACAATGTAAAAGTAAAATACAAACCAGCATCTCCTTCAATCTCCCTTTTCTTTGCTCGCTTAATCTTCTTCTTTAGGACTTTCATCAGGAAGTTTGCAAATTTGTTGTTTTCTCCAAGGGCTGTTTGAAAACCAGTGTAAAGGGCCTTTTCTTGTTCCTGGAGCTTGGTGATTTCATTCCTCTTGTCCTCCATCTCTTTAAGAGTTTCATTTATTTTTGACTAAATAGACAAAAGCAAAAACAAATTATAAATAACTGTTCTGACAAACCAGCTTCACCGGGCAATGTCTTTTACAATGTAATATTACAGTCTACAAACTTTTTTCAAAAAGGTTCTTAACAGAAGTCTACATTTCTTTTTTATTTTTTTCCTTTTTTTTTTTTTT
>PVIC010014245.1:0-36927 GCA_004025085.1 Thryonomys swinderianus | reverse complement strand
CTTGCCTGGGCACCATAGTGAGCTCAGGGCCAGCCTGAACTACAAAGTGAGACCCTGTCTCAAAAAAAGCAAAAAAAAAAAAAAACAAGAATGAAAGTTTATGAAGTAGGATGAATGAAGATGAGCATCAAATGTCGGACCTAGAGGACTGATTGAACAGGGAAGACATAATTTATAGAAAGTGGCAAGGGACCACAAGAAATCAATCCAACAGCTCCTAGACAATACAAAGAAGAAGAACATAAGAATGAGGTAGCAAGAGAACAACACCCGGAAAATAGAGCAGACCTAGGGCTGAACCTCAAGCTACTAGAAAAAGAGGACCAAGACAAACCCAAAGCCCCTCCTAGGAGGAAATTATAAGGATCAGAGCAGAAATTAATACAATGGAGACTAAGACAATGAATCTGAAGAGTTGGTTCTTCGAACAGATAAAATTGACAGACCATTAGCCAACCTTATCAAATGAAGGAAGGAAAGGGCTCAAATCCATGCTGTTAGGATTGAAAAAGGAAATCACCACCAATTCAGTGGAAGTCCAGAGGATAATAAACACCTATTTTGAAAAATTTGTACTCTAATAAGATGGAAAATGTACAAGAAATTGATAGATTTCTAGACACATATGAACTTCCAAAGTTGAACAGAGAATATAAAAATATTAAACACCCCAATATCAATCTGTGAAATTGAAAATGTAATAAAAAAATCTACCAAAAAAGAAAAGCCCTGGTCCTGATGGCTTTACCGCTGAATTCTACAAAATTTGCAAACAAGAGTTAATGCCACTACTTCTCAAACTTCTTAGTGATATCAAAAGAGAAGCAGTACTCCCAATTTCAGCTAAAAAGCATATGAAGAAATGCTCAACATCACTGATCATTGGAGAGATGCCGATGAAAACAACACTGAGATTTCATCTCATTCCCCAAAGAATAGCTGCTGTTTTGAAATTAGACAGCAACAAATGCTGGCAAGACTGTGGAGAAAAAGGAACCCTTCTCCACTGTTGGTGGGTGTGTAGACTAGTACAACCACTATAGAGATCAGTGTTGAGATTCCTCAAGGAACTCGAATTAGAGGTCACATTTGACCCTGCTCTTCCCCTGCTGGGAATATACAGAAAAAAATTACAAGATTCCTGTCACAGTGACATATGTGCACCCATGTTTATAGCAAGTAGCTCAGTTTGTGATAGCTAAATCTTGAAAACAACCCAAATGCTCATCAACTCTACCTGTATAAAGAAGATGTGGGGTTTTAAATGGAATATTACTGTGCCATTAAAAATGATAATCTTGAGTCATTTATACTCAAATGGTCATTCCTTAAAGACATACTCATAAGTAAATAAATAGGTCACAGATGTGTAAACATTATAGCTTTTCTCTTACCTTAGAAACTGAAGATGTAAATGAGTTCTAGAATGCATGATAGATGTGAAATAGTAAATATTCAAAGGAAATTGGGGTTTAGGTGTAAGTAATGAGATGAACAAAAAATGTGATGGTAGAAAAAGGAAGCAATATATATTGTTTATCTATCTCTATCTATCTATATATCTATATCTATAGAGAGATAGAGATAGATAGATAGATAGATAGATAGATAGATAGATAGATAGATAGATAGATAGATAGAGAGTGGGTAGGGGAAAGGGAAAAATGAGAATTAAGTCATGTCATGTACTGGTACAAGTTCTCAATGTTGAGCATGATTGTGATGTGTATATATAATATACCAATATAGACTCAATTTTTTTTAAAGAAACTGATTTAGTAGAAAGCTGATTACTTGACTACATAGGTGAGTTATTTCAAGTGAAATTATGTACAGTAATTATAGTATTCCTAGTTAGATAACTCCTGAGATGTACATAAAAATCACAAATTGTCATCATATGGTAAGATATGTTGAGATTGTTCTTAAATGTATAATTATAGGATGAAGCAGTTGATTAATTTATACAAATATCTTTTAAGAACCAAAGTTTTCTTTATAAAAGGGAAGAAATTCAAAGAAATAAGCTTTAATTCTAAATTGGAATTAGAAAGCATTAGTATATGAATTTGTGATATGCTTTACTTTTTAAAACATGTACTTCCTACCTCTCTCCTTTTGGTGACAGTAAAAACTAACTAGTTTTGAGCTGCAGATAAGTCAGGATTCCTTGTAAAAACTATTAATTACAGGTTTAGGACTAGAAAGTTCAAGATGAGCCTGGAAAACACTTTGTCAAAGTAAGGACAAGGTATAAAGATTGCTGCCTTTGTGTTAAAAGCATCCACATAACAACAGGAGAACATTCCTGCTGGCCCATTTGAGTACAATTTGAACCTCAAACAATATTTTCAGTAAATCAAAATATGTAAAATATATAAAAAGTTTATGACTTCAAAGCAGTAATAATGAAAAATAAGTCTTTCATAAGTCTTTCATCAGTTGGAATACCTATATAGGATTAATTCATTCTGAAAAAAAGATGAACAAAAGGAAAACACAGTCATTTATTCTACCCTTACTGTACTCATTATATTTTATCAAATGCCATGTCCTTTTTGTACCACAGTAATCCTCACTTCAATAATCAGAGAGCAGAGATGTTTTTTCCTGTTGGTCAGTTTATACCAATTATGGATTCCCAGGACCAAGAGTATACCATAGGGTAGGATTATGGAAACACAGGCCATTGTGAGACAACCCAAGTCAAAATTTCATCAATGACTTGACCAAAAGAAATTCCTGCTCTGGTTGAGGGGCTACAGAAGAGTTTTGTGTCTACTGAAATTCCAATTCACCAGCAACATCTAGTAACCATGAATGTCTAGATTTCTCCTTCCCCATTGTACAGTCACAGTGCTAACTTCACATGCCCCTTGGGGGAAAGGCCAGGAGATAATACACCTGGATATATAACCAGATCCTCCTTCAAAGTTTCCTGGTCCTCCTTCCTTCACTCAGGGGCCTCTGAGTTATTAAACTGGCTCAAGTTGGAGAATTGTTTAACAGGCTAAGACACTCCGTGGTTGAAGTCAGTATCCTATGCACAAGATGTTGAGCCCTCTACTTCAGTAGATCAAGTAAGATATTAGTAAAGCTGACCATCTATTTCAGCTTTGTGGACAAACTAACAAAATGCAGAAATCTCTGCAGATTAGAGTTTTCTAATTACTGCTTCAACTCTACTCTGTTCCTGTAACCATGTCCACCTTGGGCTTGAGATTTAATACCAGTATATTCCTTTTGCTCTTGAGAACTTTAATGTGTCCATTAAGTTCAGGGAGCCCAGTTCCATGGCAGTAGAACACATACAACTCCTATCTCACAGAAGAAAACCACCTCACAGTTCTTTAACGTGGTAAGGAACATCTGGATAAAAGACAGGTGAGCTGGTGTCACACTTACAAACCTACTTACTCTTCTCTCAAAATTTGTGGTAACCAAAAATTCTAAAATGGAAACCATTTTTGCCTTCCTCTTACATTTATCTTTGAACACTTGTGTCAGTAATATCTGAGAATTCAAACACTGTCCTGACCTCTAATGTAGGGAGGCCAAAGGGTAATGTGAAACACACTTTACTGCTATGGATGGTCCTCACAACAAAGATTTTCCCATTCAAGTGTCAGTAGTAGCTAGATTGAGAAACTTGATTCTTGGCATTTCATTATCGTTCAATGTAGGTTACCTTTGAATCCAGACTTTTTTTCAACTAATCAAACTGAGATACTTAAATTGTTTAATAAAATTAGTCACATTCATGTTGCTGGGGCAAAATCCCCAGCACTTGGGACTCGAAGAAGAGGCTTCTTTTGGTGCACATTTTCAGGTTTCAGTCCACAGGTGGCAGGTCCAACACAGAAATGGCCTGGTGGAGGAAAGCTCCTCACGTCATGGGGACTGGGAAGTAGAGAGCAAAGGGTGGATCCAGAATCCAGGCCCTTCCGCCTCAGCTCAGTGACCCACCTCTTCTCACCAGGCCCCACCTCCTGACAGTTCATTCAGCCAGAGCACTTGAAAGTCCAGTCCCTTAACAGCATTACGTCAAAGCACTTGAGAGTTTTAGGCACCACTCTATCTGATGCACAACGTGTTGTGAGCCCATATTGGTTACTTTGGGTTAATTAAAATGTATTTCTTCCACTGGGCGTGGTGGCTCATGCCTGTAATTCCAGCACTCGGGAGGCAGAGGCAGGAGAATTGCTGAGTCCGAGGCTTGCCTGGGCTACATAGTGAGCTCAGGGCCAGCCTGAACTACAAAGTGAGACCCTGTCTCAAAAAAAAAAAAAAAAAATGTATTTCTTCCTTTGGGATCTATCCTTACACTCACTCCCCAGATTTCTTAATCAAAATTGGAGAAACTAATATTTTGTTTTATTCTGCCTTTCATAGGACATATCTTATATCTCATTCTCTACACAAAATAGATCTGAATCTAGCTATAAGTTCAGAAGTAATGAAAATTGCTTATCCTGGATGAGGGATTTAGCTGAGTGGTTCCAGCATCTGCCTGTCAAGCGCAAGGTCCTGAGTTTGATCCCTGTACCACATACTGCCATTCTGGGTGTGGTGGTTCACTCTTGTAATCCCAGCACTCAGGAGGCAGAGGCAGAAGGATTGCTGAGTTCAGTGCTTGCCTGGGCTACATAGTGAACTCAGGGTCAGCCAGAACTACAAAGCAAGGCCCTGTCTCAAAAAAAAAAAAAAAGAAAGCAAAGGAAAATTGCTTATCCTTGACCAGGGATTTAACTCAGTGGTTCTGGCATCTGCATGGCAAATGCAAGGTCCCAAGTTCGATCCCTGTACCACATATCACAGTTCTGGACATGGTGGCTCACACCTATAATCCCAGCACTCAAGAGGCAGAGGCAGGAAGTGAGTTCGAGGCTTGCCTAAGCTATGTAGTGAGTTCAGGGCCAGCCTAAACTACAAAGTGAGACCTTGTCTCAAAAAAAAAAAAAATTGCTTGTCCTTTGCAAAACAGGTTTATCTCATTAGATTCTTCAAACAGGAGAGACTTGCCTTCATAGGTAGGGTACAAGTACTGTTTCCACTAGCAAGGCAGGCATGGCTGTGTTTATAAATTCATAGCCCACACTTCCCTGGGATTCATTTACAGGTCCACAACCCATTTTCCAAGGGAAGAGAGAGGCCCTGCAAACTGGAGAATCTGGTTTGTGTTAAACATAATTCACCCACCTACAGGGTTAGACTTTGAATTTGATTATTAGAAACTCGGTTGTACAGCCAGACAAAATAAATTTCTCTTAGAATAAATGTAGTAGCCTTCATGTCCTTAATCTGTATTTTGAGGTCCCGATTTAAGACTCTAAGCTCTTTATTTTCATTCTCAAGGTTGTCCAGTACAATTAGAAAGTTGAAGTATACCCCTTACTCTCTAAAGTGTTCCGTGTCAGAAATTGCTAGTTTAACCAAAACCTTATCATCTACTTAACTATATGTGACAATTTAAATAACTCTTTTGCCATAGATTCCTAGTGTCTCCTTTACTACTGGCTCATAGACCTCATCAAAGCAAAAAACTAATTCCAGATAACCCAGAAGCAATTAAGAGAATTCATCCTAAGGTTGTATCTCTTAGGATCTAATTCTGATTCTAGTTTCTGTATGTGTCACGATTTATTGAAGAAAACAAAAGTACTTACTCTAAGTGACACAGAGAGTGGGATGTATTTGGGGAATTAGACAACTGTCCAGTTACAAGAGCTGATGGAAGAGTCAACCTAGTATTAGGCAAAGAAGGGCATGTAGTTCCAACCTAGGTAAGTTGATGTAGTTCAGAGGCACTGTACTTATGTTTGTCATAGTTTCATTTATACTCCTAGGCTGTTCATAATCTTTCCATAAGGAATTTTAAAGCCATAAAAGATAAATAGACTGAGTTAAACATCAGTGAAAAGATTACACTTGTAATAACTAATTTATTAAATACACATTATGTGTCGAATCTTTGACACTGTCATTTAGTCATCACAAATTATTTCATGCAATATTTTACAAAGTATACTTCTTGTTAGACAGGGCTCTCCAGAGAAACAGAAATGATAGGGTGGCAGGGAAGACAGAGGTGTACAGGCCAGACATAGTGTGAAACACCCTCTACTGCCAGGGACGGTCCTCACAGCAAAGATTATCCCACTCAAGTGTCAATAGTAGCTAGACTGAGAAACTTGGCTCTTGGCATTTCAGTATCATTCAGTGTAGGTTACCTTTGAATCCAGACTTTTTTTCAACTAATCAAACTGAGATACTTAAATTTAAAAAAGAAATTACCTTCAGCATATCTTAGTCACTTTTATGTTGCCAGGACAAAATCCCCAGCACTTGGAACTCAATGGAGAGTTTTCTTTTGGTTTCTGTTCAACTCTAGAGACAGTAAGAGTGGAGGCCTGATGGTAAAGAGCTGAACTACAGTGGAAGTCTTGAGGACGTCTGCTGGTGGAGTTCTGTTTTGTTCACTGAGAGCAAGCTTGTGTTCTTAGGCCTCCAAAAGGTCAGATGAGGCACATCCACGTGATGGAGGGCAGTCTCGCTTCCTCAGAGTACCAAATGTAAATATCATTGAAAAACATCTTCACAGAAACATTCAGAATGTTTCACCAAATAGCTGGGCACCGTGGCTCAGACAAGTTGATGTAAAATTAACTATATCACCTTTTCCATTTCCTAACTGAAAAAAATCTAGACATTAAAGATACCTAAACATGTATAATTCATTGTCTGCTATTCTGAATTTTAAAAACCTCTGAGATCAGTTTTTCCCTAAGTTAGCAGCCTACACCTTGGTGGCAAAGCCAGATTTGAACTAACATGAGGCTATTTTTACTATAATATTTTTGCTATATCAATTACTGTTTTATACCTATCCTGCTTTAGGCCCCTGAAACATTTTTTAGTCATCTTGGATTTGGTTCTTTTATATATGTAGCATGTTTGCTCATTAAGCAACCATCTTTCCCAATAGACTGCTGAAGGCGAATGCATTTTATCTTAGTTTATATTCCCTGAAGTACTGAGCAATGTGCCTTTACTCAGCAGAAGCATATAGAACTTAAATTGAAAAGAATTGCCTGAGTCTTCAAAAGTAGCTTGAATTTGACTCTGCATATTAAAGTCTATGTTAGAGAGATTATTAAGACCCTTTACAAAGTATGACTTCAAGAATATTACTTGAATTTTCTGAAAGTTATCTTATTTGTAGTTAGATTTTATTAGAAAGAACATTTTTACATACCTTCCTTGATTTGTCCTATAATAAATGGACAAAGGAGTCTATATAAGTGGCTAGAATATCTATACTTTTTTCCTCAGTCTTGTATGCCTTAGTCAACCCTTACTATCATCAGTCTTAAGGGACAAATAAAATAGTATTTTGTCAATTGCCAGACATTCTTGACATACTCTCATACTAATCTTTTCATTTATATGTTACAAATACAGTGGAACCTACTTTTAGCAAAGGCTATGCTTTCCATAGTTTCAATTAGTTGTACTGTGTTCAACCATGGTCCAAAAATATTAAGTGAAAAGGTCCAAGAACAATTTATCAATTTATGTTTCAAATAACATATATATCCTATTTTATTTTGTTATTATTATTAATCTCTTTTGTGTCTAATTTATAAATTAGGTATTTTTCTCAAGAGCTATTTTTTTGAAGTGTGTGTGTGTGTGTGTGTGTGTGTGTGTGTGTGTGTGTGTGTGTGTGTGTAAGTACCTTATTTGTCTATCTGTTTTGAAGGACAGCTTTGCCAGAAAAGTTAATCTGCATTGGAAGTTATTTGCTCTTAGGGCTTGAAATACTCCACTTCAAGCCTTCTAACCCTTTAGGGTTTTTTTTGTTTTGTTTTGTTTTGTTTTGGATACTTACTGGCTTACCTTTATACATGACTATTTTTCTTTGGATGCCTTCAAAATTCTGAGTTTTTTGCTGGATATCTGATAATTTGATAAGGATATGCCTTGATGAGGTTTTTTGTTTTTGTTTGTTTGTTTGTTTGTTTGTTTGTTTTGAGACAAGGTCTCGCTTTGTAGTTCAGGCTGGCTCTGAGTTCACTATGTAGCTCAGGCAAGCCTCGAACTCAGCAATCCTCCTGTCTCTGCCTCCCGAGTGCTGGAATTACAGGCGTGAGCCACCACGCCCAGCCCTTGATGAGGTTTTTGTCATCATAATCGACGTAATCTAAGTGTTGCTTACTTGTATCTTAACATCTTTCCCTATGTTTGAGAGTTTTCTGTGATTTCTGTAAACATGTCAGCAAATCCACCTGTGCTGTCTTCTGGTTTTTCTCTAACTCCAGTTAGCCCTAGACTGATCTCCTTATTGTCATCTACTAGTTGCTGGATAATCTTCTTTTGTTCTGTTATTTTCTTTTCGGTTTGTTGGAGCTCTTCACTATTTTGTCCTCAGTATCAGATACTCTGTCTTCATATTGGTTGTTTTTTACCTAGGTAAAAAATCATCCTGTTTTTTACCTGTTTTCCTAAAAATCACCATAGGCATATTGAGTGAAATTGCTGTGAACTTTTGGTTCATTTCCTCTTTGAACTCATCTATTCTCTTCATCCTTTCTGTGAACTTTTCATAGAGTGCTACTACCTGGCATTTGTTTTCTTCTCCTTTTATGAGCTCTTGCCCTGCCTTGGGAGAGATGGGTGAACTCCGGGATCTTCTGTTGCCTTACTTTTCCATGTTCATACGTGTATCTGTATATATCCCTCTTTTTCCCCCCCTTTTCTGGGGACAGGTAAGTCCTGCAGGTTGAGAACTGTAAAAGTGAAGAGAGTTTGTGGTTAATATGGAGATTTTTAGTAAGACGTTGCCTCCCCATGAGTAATTTTCAGCTTTATGTGTCCAGTGAAGTATTTACTCCATTATTTATTTCAAGTGATTTGTATTCTTTTTTTTTTTGCTGAAATTTCTTACAGGTATAACAGATTTAGTGTACAATAGTTCTGTATGATAGTCCTTGCAGTTCTTTTTGTGTATCTTTATGTACACTATGACCAGTAGCTTATTTTCTAAACAGAACTTCAGTTGCATAAGAAATAGCAGCAAGAATCAGCAGGTGAGATTATATCAGACTAAAACGAATACACCAAAAGAATCAATACTAATGAAGCAACCTACAGAATAGGGAAAATTTTTTGAAAATTACTCCTTAGACAGAAGACTAATATCTAGAATAAAGTCAAAAAAATAAACCACCTATGGGGCCAGAGATTTAGCTCAGTGGTTCCAGCACCTGCCTAGCAGGCTCAATCCCCAGTAAACCACAAACAACAGTACTGGGTGTGGTGGCTCACCCCTGTAATCTCAGCACTTAGGAGGCAGAGACAGGAGGATTGCTGAGTTCGAGGCTTGCCTGGGCTACATGGTGAGCTCAGGGCCAGCCTGAACTACAAAGCAAGACCTTGTCTCAAATAAATAAACAACCAAACCACCTAAAATTAAGGGACCCCCCCCCCAAGAAATAGACAAGAGAAATTTCAAAGAGGAAAAAATACACATGATTAACAAATATATCAAAAAATATTCAACATCTCTGGCCATTAGAGAAATACAGACTAAAACAACACTAAGATTCTATTTTACTCCAGAAAGAATGATAATCATTAGTAAATCAAACAATAATAAATGCTGGCCAGGCTGTGGTGAAAAGGAAGTTGGATTCCTACCATCTGTTATTGGTGAAAATATAAACTAGTACAACTGTTATAGAAATCAAAATAGGTATTTCTCAAATAACTGAAATTAGAAATTCCATATGACCTGGATAACACCCTTCCAGATATCCTCCCCAAAGAGCTTAAGTCATCATACTACAACAGCACAAGCATATCAATCTTTATAGTAGCACAATTTGTAATAGCTAAATCTTGGAAGCAACCTGTACATGCATCAACAGATGATTGGATAAAGAAAATGTGGTGTCTGTGTATAATAGAGTACTTCTCAGTGATAAAGAATGACAGATTTGAAACATCTGTAGGAAAATGGGTACACCTGGAAAATACGATGCTGAGTGAAATAAGCCTGCCTCACAAGCTTAAATACTTAATGGTATCTGTCATTTGAGAAATGACATTAGGTGACATGAAATTGAGAAACTACAAACATAGAAAATTACATAGGATAGAAAGAAAGGGAGAAGGATATTAATCTCATAACAGGGAACAAAGGTGAGGAAGAAGGGAAGAGGAAACATGAAAAAGATATGCAATGTGTACATAACCACAATTAATATAAACATCATAGGCCACTATAACAAAGTAAAACTAATATCAACAGAAGTAAAAAATGGGATAGAAGAACTGGAGGAGAGGGAGTGAGAGAAAAGGAAGGTGATTTTTAAAAGAAGGAAACCTTGGGGCTGGAGGATTAGCTCAGTGGCTCCAGCGCCTGCCTCAGAAGCTCAAGGTCCTGAGTTCGATCCCCAGTAACCATATAGAATGCTGGGCATGGTGACTCACACCCACCAGCAATCAATACCACATACCACATTGCCAGGCGTGGTGGCTCATGCCTGTCATCCCAGCACTCGGGAGGCAGAGACAGGAGGATTGCTGAGTTCGAGGCTTGCCTGGGCTACATAGTGAGCTCAGAGCCAGCTTGAACTACAAAGCGAGACCCTGTCTCAAAAATAAAAAAAAAAGAAGGAAACCTTTATAATATTTACATGTAGTAGGTCTTGCTGGTGCACACCTATAATGCCAGTACGTGGGAGCCTGAGGCAGGAGGATCACTGCAAGTTCAAGGCCAGCCTGGGCTACCTAGTGGATTCAAGGTCAGCCTGAACTACATAGCAAAACTCTGTCTCAAAAGAACCAAAAAAATTGTTTAACAAATATATATTCCCTCAAGACTGTAGTAAACTATATGAACTCCAAACATGAACAAATAAAATTAAAAAGAAAAGGAAATGGGGCTGGAGATTTAGCTCAGTGGTTCAGGCACCTGCCTGGCAAGCACAAGGTCCTGAGTTCATCTGTAACCACATACAATGCTGGGCATAGTGACTCACACCCTCCAGCAATCAATACTACATACCACATTGCCGGGCGTGATGGCTCACGCCTGTAATCCCAGCACTCGGGGACAGAGACAGGAGGATTGCTGAGTTCGCGGCGGCTTGCCTGGGCTACATAGTGAGCTGAGGGCCAGCCTGAACTGCAAAGTGAGACCCTGTCTCAAAAAGAAAAAAAAAAGAAAAAGAAAAGAAAAGGAAATGCTATCTAAGATTCTTCTGTTTGGCCCTTTGAGTTTTATACTTTGTGCATGACTCCAAGTTATCATCATTAATAAATTAGTATGCTTTTGTTCCTACTAAAAGTAAATAAATTAGACCATATCATTTTGTATCCTATGACTAGTCTCTTTCTAGTGTTCCTCACTGCCAACCCAGCTACTAGTAACCGACATTCTACTCCTTTTATGAATTAAGCTTTTTTAGATTCTGCACATAAGTAAAATCCTGTTTGTCTGTTTTTTTTTATTCTTCTGTGCCTTGGTTTATTTCACTTCACATAATGTCCTCCACATTCATTCAAATACTAGTGTGAGCAGGGACACTCTCGGTGTCATTACATCACCTGTGGTAAGCAAAGAGGCGCCTGGCTCTGGGAGTGTACCTCAGAAGCTCAAGGCTGCGGGCTACAGAGAGAAGACAGTGACCGGCTAGACTCGAAGACTCTGGCTCCTGGGAAGAAGTGCAAAAATGCAGCAAAAATATTTTTTCTGTTTTCAGACTTTTTGTCTTCTTTGTCTTGCTCCTTTCTTTTTCTTTTCTACATTGTTTCCTTTGTCTCAGTTTTCTTTTATCTTCTGTTTCTCATCTTTTTTCTGTTACTTTCATTTAATTCTGTAAATACTCTTCTACTTCTTAAAAGGATGCTTTTTCACAATTTTTCTTCCTTATTTTCTCCCACTATTTAATTTTTCAAATTTTTCTTCTTCCATTCTCCCATTCCTACCCCCATCTTTTTTTAATATGTTCTTTATTTATTATTGTTTTTGTTTGTTTGTGGGTACCGGGAATCAAACTCAGGGCCTCACATTTGCCAGGTGGTTACTGTACCACTGAGCTACATCCCTGCAACCCCAGTTTTTAATGTATATAACCTTCAAGCTTCATAAATCTTGAGATTCTTAACTGTGTCACTACTGCTGAATTCTTTCCTGGCATTAGTGGAGATAGAGTCACATTAAGTCTATCAGTAGAGTCACATGCTGTATATCAAATTTTGATTTATTTGATTGTATATACTATAATTATAAATTTCTTTTGTAAGGTTAAGGGTGATACAGTAATGGTTCTTGTCATACGTCATTTGTCTTAGTCCTAGTGCTGCTGATGAGCCAAATGTTGCCAGGTGGCATAGTTCTCTGTGTATCAGTGTCTGGATTACCGTGGTGACATTGATAGTGCCAAAACCATTCCTAGATCACTGAGTGGGGCCAATCTCAGTGCTGCACCCTCTGTGCTTAGATAAACAGAGGAGCTTGGGTCTCGGGATAGGCAACTGGCGAACTACTGTCTGGCCAGTTAGTTCTGTACTGGTAACAAAGTCTTGCTGCTATAAGTGCCCAACAACCTAAGCACAAAGCAAAAACAAACAAAACAACAGAAACATGGGAAGGCGAGATACCAAAATGCCTTCTGAAACTCCCAGCTCCCCCAAAACTGACCCATGGGCATCAGGGAAAGAGAAGCAAAAGCCACACCAGATCCCAGATGACATTTGTAAGCACATCAGGAAGGTGTTGGGCAGGTGCACACAGCTGAGGAGTGAGTGCGTCTGTCCCCCACCCATGTGCATGGCTACAGCAACACATAGACACCCTGCAGGTGTGAAGAACTGTGATGCCCCCAGGGCTGAACTGTGATGCCCCCAGGGCTGAGCAAGTGCGCATGCTGCAGTGCTTTGCTTGCTTTGCTTGCTTTGCTTGCTACTTGATTTCATTCGATAACTGTCTTGAGTTTTTTCTTGGTTTGTTGTTGTTGTTGTTGTTCTTTTACGTTTTCATCTCTTTAATGCTTTCTAGAATTTTCAGTGGGTTGGTTAATCTGAGTAACTCGTGGAGAAAGGAACAGGGATGTAAAAGGGATGAAGATGTGTTATGTCCCTGTAACAGTTCCTCATGATGAGTGTGACCGTGTCCTGCAAACAGTCACTAGTAAAGTTCTTTTTAACTCTTAAAGAAATTTAGCATTCTCCTTTCTAGCATAATGGCTTTTTCAGCTGTCTGCATGCTTTGATGATTAGAAATTGTAAGCCCACGCAGAGAAAGCTTTTGTCACTTGGTTGATATTTTGTAATAGGTTTCAAGAAAAAAGCAGATACACATCCCTTTGTGATTCATATTACATTTGATTTCTCTATTATTCACAGCAAAAAAAAAGAATAAAATAGTTCAGTTTAACAGTATCTTTGTATTGAAAACAACATGCAGATAATTCAAATTATATAGATGAATAGAGAATAAGGTACTGGCTGCTTTCATTAATGTTAAATATGCTTGCTTTATTGTACAGTGAACTGACCTGAGAATATCTAAGTATTCTCCGGAATACTTGATTTGGGATTTTAGTAACTCTTAAATAGTATTTAGCAAGATAGCCCCTTCACTGTGACTCTTTACTCAATTAAGGTCAGAAGTGCACCATGCATTTTAAAGTGTTTAATATTTCCACTTGCAAACATACACAGAAACATCCAAAAACAAAAGCAGGTACCTGACATCATGCTTTCATTTATGTAATACACTAAGTGACAGTTCTTCTGAGGATTCTGCTGATCACTGGAAACACAAGGCCTTGACCCTAAGAAATTTTTCTGTCCTGTTGTTACTCCTGGTTCCCTCTGAAACATTATCAGAAATTATATTTCATTTGTATTCTTCTTACAGTTTTTTTCCTTTTCTGTGTTCCCAGGGGAACTTATTCTCTGCTATCTCCCTGTTCCCTAAAAGATTGTATCAAAACAAAGTGTTAAGTGACAAATGGGAGCCGGTGAATTTTTGCAGTTACTGATTATTTCATAGGCCAAATTCCCGTACAAAGTTTGATCCTTCCTGTAGAATGATAGCTTTTAAAACACATTTTAATTTTATAAACTATAATGTGCCCCACCTTACTGAGAAAATTAGATTCCCATTGTCTTATTATAAACTTGTTTCTTACAGACTTTTCAAAGTGCATGTGATTCTAAGAATTATTATGGTTGTTTGTAACAAAGGAATATATAATCTGGGATATAGGCATTACAGGAGTAAGTTGAGTAAAAATCTCCTCATAATCAAGATGATGCTTCCAGAGGAAGAGGATTACCCAAAACAACATGTCTATGCCAAGAGTGGCAGCACTTGCCTAAAATCCCAGCACTCAGAAAGCTGAGGCAAGAGGATCCCTGCAAGTTCAAGGCCAACCTGAACTCCGTGAGACCTTGTCTCCAAAAAAAAGCAAAAGAAAGGAATGTGGCTAGGGTTGTTGACTCAGTCATGTTTCAACTATTCTAAAAGCACACATGCATCATGTAACTTAGAGCTGTGTAAACTGCATGTATGTCTGCAGACACCAGTCTCCCAGCAGTTATAGCACATAAATTTGTTGAATGTGAGTATATGAAGTCAATATTTATGTGAATGTAACTGTCCATTTCATGCTGTTGAGTGCTTAAATTAAGTATTCTTTGAATATTTAAAGATGAGTTAATTAAGATTTACTAAAATGGGGTTTTTTTAAAGGAATCTGCACGCCAGCAGTGTAGGACTAAAGCAGAATCCTCTTGGCTCAAGTCTGGATGTACTGCCAGCCATCTCAGGGAGCAGAGTAGGTCCCCGGATGGACGTATTTAAAAGCTTTCCTGGTTCAAGTCCTGTGTCAAAAGGCCTCATCACTCCTGCTACTTATGATGGTGCCATCAGGGTTTAATTCATTGGAACACAGAAAGTTGTTTTCTAGAGGGGTGTTTTGGTGAGGTGGTGCTGTTAGCTAAAGGTTACTCTGGAAGTAGCTCCACAGTTTCCAGTCGCTGTGATCTTAAAAACAACCTGTATGTGGTCCACAGAAGGACGAGCGGGCAGATTGTCCTGGGTGTCTCTGCCTCCTTTCCTTCCCCGCCAGCCAGTCCTCAAAAATGGGTGCTTCTTCCTCTGTCATAGTTTTCAGACCCACGTCTTCATGACCACGACCCCCACATCAGCTCAGGCAACCCTCACCTCTCACAGAGTGGCTTCAGGCACTCCAAACTGTCATCCTTTGTGCTAAGCCATTTTCCTCAGTATCCAGGCAGTAATTTCTGTAAAGAAATCCAGCTAATTCATTGTACTCCCCTCTCTCTCTCTCTCGCCCACTCTGGAAGGTTGGCTACAGGAATTTTATGATCTGGCCCTTTCTAATCCCATTTGTCAACATTTCTCAGTTTTTATTATTTTCTATTTAAGAAAATTTTAAAGAAATCCTCGTCACCTGAAAGCCCCCTTATTATATTACTTCCATTGTTTAAAATAATAAAGTGGCCAGAGCTTTAAAAAATAATCATTAGTATAATTTGTCTTACATGTTTTTTGACCTCTTATTGTGGTTTTAATCTGTATTCATGACAATAAACTTCATAAGGACTTATAAATAAATAAGTCTGTTAGTGGCAGAATAAAAGGGGGTGAAAAAAGGGGATAAAAGGAACTGAGATGTGTTATGTGCATGTTCCAATTCCCCATGGTGAATGTAATTATTATGCACTGCAAACATGTACTGGAAAAAAATTAAAAATTTCTAAAAGGAGAAAAAAGCAGTTGCTAGGTCAGAAGCCAGCCAGTCACTTGTTTTTGTTACACTACTGGGCAGTGGGGGCGAGTTTCCGATACTGACAAATTGCTGCTCCCACAATCCAGTGAGGAATCATTTCTTTTTAAAGTCCATAGCAGTGAACAAAACAGTCAAAAGTCCCTGACTTTACAGGCCTCATATTCCAACAGAAAGGACAAGAGCAATTAAATGTAATATGATAACAACCAGTGCTAATGAGAAAAGGCACAAAAGGGGGAATAGCAGGTTATTTTTAAAAGAACAAAGGATCAGCGGGAATAATCTTTGCCCTGAAAAAAGCTCTTCTTAGCCTCTTTCTCTGTGCTTCACTTCCTCTCTCATTTTCCTGCTTCCTTATCCGAAGCCAGCCCAGGTTCGATATGACTCCATCTCCTCTGTCCCTTCCCACATTCAACCCAAGGTGACTGGCAACACACACAGTGGGTACTGTCCCTTCAGGTTCACAATAGAACATAAAATAGGGCTGGAGCTGCTAGAATACTTACCTAGTGTAGAGCACCCTGGGCTCAATCTCCAGCCCTGCAAGAAAAGAGAAAAATCATGTTCACAAAGTGGTAGTTGTTCTGTAAATGTACTTTCTTCTGTGGCTGTTTCAGACCCTCTTGTCTCACCCCTCCAATATTTTGCTAGTCCTCCCTCATCACTGTGACCTCTGTTCCTGTTTAACAGGAACAGAGAAGGAGAAGTGTCAGAATTCCCATGAAAGAAGACTGTTTATCATGAAGTATTTAACTTCCCTAAGAGAGAGATAAATAGGAATCATCTGTGGAATAAACAACTCAAAACAAACCAGCCCACTGCTAAGGAGCATTTCTAGCTGGTTTGTGAATTGATTTAGTTATTCCACCCGTGCTGATCAATACACCCAGCAGGTCACAGAAGATAAACAAGTTCCGTCAAGCCCAAATCATAAGTATCAGTTTGCATCTTAACTCAGGTGTCTACACAAAGCCAATAAATATAATTAGCATTCCTATCTTCTTTTCTGTTTCAAAGACTACTTCATGTTCTGCCAAGACTTAAAAACTAAGGCTTGATTAAATAACACCCCAAGCCCTAAGTCAGTTAAAACTACCCAATTTTAGTAATTTGGTGATTGTTTTTCACCTCGTAGATAAAAAGAAAAAAGGAAATGGAATATTTCCTTCAAAATCAAGACATGTCATACTTGACATCACATATAGGTAAGATTATCATTAGGCAATTTTTCCAAAGGCCATTACATCAATACAAAAGTAAAAAACATATCTATGCTGCAAGTGACACTGCTTCCTTAGGAGGGGAGTCAAATTAAACATAATGGAAGTCCACCTTGATACCAGAGTTTAGGCAAATTAATTTTTACTTTTAATGAATTATTTATTTTACTATTTCTATGAATGCAAACTCACTAAATTTGACTTAGTTTATATGTAAGAGCCAAGATGATATTGCTCTCAAAGTTTTCTAATTAATGGTTACGAATTAATGTATGAACCAGAGATTTAGCTCAATGGTTCTAGCCCTTGCCTAGCAAGCACAGGGTCCTGAATTCAATCCGCAGTAACCACATACAACAGTACTGGTGTGTTAATTCACGCCCACCAGCAATCAGTACCACATACCACAATGTGAGGCGTGGTGGCTCACGCCTGTAATTATAGTACTCAGGAGGCAGAGGCAAGAGGATTGCTGAGTTTGAGGCTTGCCTGGGCTACATAGTGAGCTCAGGGCCAGCCTAAATTACAAAGCAAGACTCTGACTAAAAAAAAAAAAAAAAATATATATATATATATATATATATATATATATATATATATATATGTCAAATCATCTGTGTAGCACAAGTAACAAGCATTATGTTCATTTCCAGTTTACATGAGTCCTAGAAAACTATCTTTCCATAATATTTTCTCTTGTGAATAACTTGACAGCCTCTTAGATATTAAAAATCATAAATTAGATTCATATTTGTCAACAGACTTAAATATTAAACTATTAAGCCAAGCATGGTGGCTCACACCTATAATCCCAGCACTCAGGAGGCAGAGCAAGAGGATTGCTGTGAGTTCAAGGCTTGCCTGGGCTACATAGTGAGTTCAGGGCCAGCCCAAACTTGAAAGCAAGACCCTGTCTTAAAAAATTTATATATATATATATATATTGCCAGGCATGATGGCTCACGCCTATAATCCCAGCACTCGGGAGGCAGAGACAGGAGGATTGCTGAGTCCCAGGCTTGCCTGGGCTATGTAATGAGCTCAGGGCCAGCCTGAACTACAAAGTGAAACCCTGTTCTCCCCCAAAAAAAATTATATATATAATTATATATATATGTATAATTTATATATTTATATAAATACCAGTTTTAAAGGCCTAAACCTTTTTCCTATATATGAATAACTGATTGAAGTTCATAGTACAGAAGTCAATTGCAGTGTATAAAAACATGGAACATTAGATTCAAATCCCAGTTCTCCCTTATTTAATTTCTCCAGGTCTCAATTAGCTTGGCAGAATTATTTATGAAATAGTATAAATGTCAGATACCACTCATAGACTATAAAGCATCACCTTGATATTGCATATTATTATTAGGGTAAAATAGTCTAAATCCATATTTGTTTGTTGTCCTTTTAATTAAATTACTGTACTTGAATTACCAGTCCTTGAATGTCCTTGAGATAGATCAACTTTTCCATTCTTATTATAATCTTACTCTTTTAAGTTCAAATAGGTACCATTATTGTTGCTTTTCCTTCTGTCATTCTACTTCAGAGTAATATGATTTTTTAAATTTCCAAATAATTATACAGGGAAAGAATTTTCCTTTGAATGGTCTAGTGAAAGACAGGAGAAAAAGAACCAAAATTTTCTGCCTGCTACTGTTCCTATTTTTATGACCATTTGGGCCTTTGTCTCATGGATTAGAGCACTGTTGTAGGTTTTGTTTCTTTGATTTGTTTGGAGGTTGGGGCTGTGGATTGAACCCAGGTTTTTTACATACTGAGTTCATACTCTACCACTGAGCTAGCTATAGCTCCAACTACTTGATTTTATTTAAAAATTCCCATGTGCTATATTTTGATAGGTTGAGTTTAAGAAGGTTGAGTATCTCTTATCAAAAATGCTTGGGAGCGGGCCGGAGGGTTAGCTCAGTGGTTCCGGCGCCTGTCTCGCAAGTGTAAGGACCTGAGTTCGATCCCCGGTTACCACATACAATGCTGGGCGTGGTGGCTCACGCCTGTAATCCCAGCACTTGGGAGGCAGAGACGGGAGGATTGCTGAGTTCGCAGCGGCTTGCCTGGGCACCATAGTGAGCTCAGGGCCAGCCTGAACTACAAAGCGAGACCCTGTCTCCAAAAAGCATAAAAAAAAAAAAAAAAAATGCTTGGGAGCATAAGTGCCTGGAAAATGAGATTTTTTTCGAATTTTGAAGATTTCCATATATATGAGATATCTGGAGGGGGCCTAAGTCTGATGATGAAATTTTAATTTATTCATGTACACTGTCTTGGTTACTTCTCTTTTGATAAGACAAAATATCCAATGCCCACAAGTTAAGGAGGAAAGCTTTATTAGGCTTACAGTTCATAGAAGTTTAGTCCATAGTTGGCTGGCTAAAAGACAGAGGGGCACCGCAGAGCATAAGCAGTTAATTGCTGGCAAAGACAACAAAAACAAGGGACCTTAACAGCATCTTTCTGCCCCCTTTATGTTATCCAGACTACTTAGGGAGCATAACACTCACACCCTTAATCCTAGTGCACCTTGAGTGTTGCACCATGAATCAGTTTCAGCCTCACATACTCTAGTTCCAGCCACACTCTGAAAAATCCCCACCTATGACCACAAGAGGTTTCAGGGCGACACCCAAACATAAGCCATAATATATACTATGTACATGGAGCCTGATGGGAAGTTTATACAATATTTTTAGTGCATCTACATTTTGACTGCAACTCATCACATGAATTCAGTGTGGGATTTTCCACAAGTGACATTAAGAGAATGCCCAAAAAGTTTCGGATTTTGGAGTATTTCTGATTTCACATTGGGTTAGGGGTGCACAATTTGTACTTAAACATAAATTGGTTGTCGAAAATAAAATACATCACATTTTTCACAGTCTTGGAAACTTCTGGATGCAGTCTTCTTGTTTGAAACATTTCTTGAGAAAGGGATCATTATGTTTAAATATTTTTTGATATATGATAATTTTATTAAAAATATAGATACATGGGCCAGAAATTTAACCTAGTGGTTCTGGTGCCTGCCTAGCAAGTACAAGGTCCCTGGTTCGATTCTTGGTAACCACATACCACAATGCAGGGCATGGTGACTCAAGCCCACCAGCACTGAGTACTACACACCACAGTGCCGGACATGGTGGCTCACATCTATAATCCCATTACTCAAGCGGCAGAGGCAGAAGAACTATTGAGTTCAAGGCTTGCCTGGTCTACATAGTGAACTCAGGGCCAGCCTGAACTACACAGTGAGACCCTGTCTCAAATACACACATGCACACACACCACGTACACATACACAGATATGTGACAAAGCATTATATTCTAATATGGTAGGTGCTGTTTCACAGTATTCTTGAATTGATTATTCCCTTTCAGAAAAAGGATTATGTGCCTATTAATGATGTGAAACAGTCTGATATTTAAGCATATAAAGGCAGGCAAAATAGCACTGTAGAGCAGAAAACTAAGATGTCAGTCAAAGCACCCAGCTCCAACCTTTATATCGACCTATTAACCCCATATGTTGTTATGAAGCTTTATATGTTGACAAATATAGGGTATTGACTCCATGCTGAGCATATTAAATATTTAAAAAGCAAACAGTAAGTCCTAGACTTAGGGAGTGAATATGCTTTATAAGTGCTAAGAAACTGTGGCATTCAAAATAAACCATGAGATAATACAGGAGATGTGTAGAAGAAGCTTTTGAACATAGGTCACCTTTAATTGCATGAAAACATTACTAGTTCTACATAGTGCTAGATTTTAGCTGAGATTTATTCGCATGAATCCTCCTTTTCCTCACGAGAGACAAATAATACTAAAAAGTATACATGAAACCCATAAAATGTATCTACTAAATTATTTTCACTGACCTAACTTATTAGTAATAAAACAGAATTACATGAAATTCATAATAAATTTATAATTTTGATATGGAAAAAGTCATCCCAGTGAAACAGTTTGAAGCTGATGATGTAGCCTGGGAGTATTTGCAGTGGTGTCCTCAGGCATTAGCAGTGTGGCATTTGTGGTGTTATCCCAGCACTGACCAGAGTGACTGTGGATGAACGTCCAGGTCTTTAGAGAAGGGTTCTTTCACTGTCCTTACAAGTAGTTTTGTTTGAGCATGACGCATTGGCACAATCACATCTTCAACCAATTAAGTCTTTTATTAATAACTACACAATAAACAGCAGAGTAAAACAGTAATAAAGCAAATGGGTCACTTGATAATTTGATGGTCTTTATCACAAATTACACGTTCTGTCATTTGTATCAAAAGTATTTATTGGGGGCCAGGGATTAAGCTCAGTGGTTCCAGCGCCTTCCTCACAAGCGCAAGGTTTGATCCCCAGTAACCTCATACCACAATGCTTGCCTGGGCTACATAGTGAACTCAGGGCCAGCCTGAACTACAAAACAAGAGCCTGTCTCAAAAGACAAACAAAAAAGGTATTTATTAGCAGCATTCAAAACTGAGCCTTTTTTACATGTGTTCCCAGCACCCTTCCACCCAAGGTGCCACTGTTGTACCTTATGAAGCATAAAAGTTTCCCTTGAAAAGGTGCCTTGTAGTAAATGCTAGGGTCACTTGGTCTCTTGGGTTGTACTCACCCAATAGGATACTTGGTTGTTTGCTTTTGTCCTTTTTACTTATTAATTCTTATAAACTAACTGTAATAGAGGCAAGTGTAAGTACAGTATAACTGCCAAATCTTTAGGGTGCTGGAGTACTCAGTGGACTGGTTTTGCTGCTTTGGGGAACTTCTGTTTCTTCCAGCATAGAGCAATTATATATGATTACTAGTGCCTGTGTTTTTATGATAATTAAATAAAATGAGAAATAAATACAATAATTTTTATAGAAAATAATATTCATCTTAATATCACAAAAGCTTAGAGTCAGAAGCTCCACTACAATATCTATTTTCAGTTGGAAATTTAGTTGGTAAAATGTTATTCCTTTTATATAATTATTCCCTTACTCTTTGATCTTTTGAAATTATATTTCTAAGAGGAACTAGTTTTAATAGTTAACTTATTAATGTATAATTGCTATAAATAGTATCTCTACTAATCTTGCTGAAATGCAAGATCACTGCTATTATTTTCAAAGGTTAAATTAGGAAAAGTCTTTATGGAAAAAAATCAGATGAGACTTCCCTATCAAACAACAAAATAATTTTGTTCATGAGAGTGGTGGCATTTAAAATCAATGATGAGGGCCTGATTCAAAAAATCATTTAGAATATTCCTTATTCTCTGTGTAAAATAAATTCCACATGGATCCAAGTACTAAATATAGGGCTGGAAATTCAGCTCTGTGGTTCCAGTGCCTGCCTCGGAAGCTCAAGGTCCTGAGTTTGATCCCAGTAACCCACATACAATGCTGGGTGTGGTGACTCACGCCCACCAGCCATCAATACTACATACCACAGTGCCGGGCGTGGTGGCTTACACCTGTAATCCTGCACTCAGGAGGCAGAGGCAGGAGGATTGCTGAGTTCGAGGCTTGCCTGGGCTACATAATGAGCTCAGGGCCAGCCTGAATTACAAAGCGAGACCCTGTCTCAAAAAAAAAAAAAAAGTACTAAATATAAAGAAAGTATTAGAATAAGTTTTTTTTTATTCTCTTGGCATAGAGAAGTCCTAATCAAAACACAAAACTCAGAATCCAAAAGAAAAATTTAAGTTCCATGTAAAGATATTAAACAAAAGTAATGAATAAGTAGCATAGTAGAAGAATAAAAAGATGAATGCATGGAATTCTTCAAGATCCACGACTTAAGAAAATTAACAGTAGAATGATAGGCAAAGTGCATGAACCAGCAGCTAACAGAAGCAGAGGTACAGAACTCCTTTAGGTATAGCAGGGCAAGTCAGCCTTGCTGTTCTTTGAAGAGATGCAAACTTAAACAATAATTTTACCCAACAAATTGGCAAACATGCAAAAGATGGTTCACATGCAAGATCTACAGGTACTCGGAGAAACAAGAATGCCACACATACATTCTTGGTGGGAATGCAAACTGGAAATCCATTTTATAAGGTGGATTTATAAGGTATATTGCAGAATCTAGTGAAGCCTGAACTCCAGGATGATCTTGCAGGAATCTGTTCTTCTGAAATACTTGCATGTGTGTTAGTTGCACATGTGTGCAGCTCGTATTCATTGTGTTGCATATGCAGTAGCATACCTATCCTGTGGGTGGTCAGGTCCCTCACCATGGCTCTTAAAGTGACCTCTTCACTCTGATTTCCCAGTTTTTCTTGCTTCTTTTCCATCTTTGATAGTGCTCTCACAATTTTCCTACAAAACAAGTAAAGTCCAAGCCCTTCCTACTTCGTGATTACTGTTCTATTGTTGCTTTATAGGTTTTTCAGTCTTTTCTCCTCCTCACTCATCCAGTGTCTGCCTCTCTACTTCTGCTCCTCATGCTCTCTATGCTTAGCCATGCTCAGCTGTCGCCTCCGTACACCGGAAGTGTTTCACAGCCCTATCACAGCAGCTCAATCTGCACATCACTCCCTCATTGCATTTATTGGACAGACATTACCCCTACAGTCATAGAGAGTCTCCAAAGACCAAGGTCACCATTCTTTTCAAGTTGAAACATTCACAGGGAAGTAAAAATTATCAAGTTTACACATGTATAAAAACACGTTGTGTTAGGCCAACCATTGAAAATATGTCAGTGTACTAATGAATCTATGGATGCCTCACGGTGGATGAACAAGAAAGATTTGTGCACCAGTGGATTAATCAGAGACATAGTGATTGAGAGGATCCTGTCAAAGAGCAGGAGAAAAAACAGAGCAGAAAGAGCAGCTGGAGACCACTAAGACAAGAATGCACTTGATATGTTTGAAAATGAAGCCAGCAGTGGTAAGGTGATGTCAGGGTCTTTAAGCAAGAAATGACTTTAAACAGTACCACCCACACAGGAAACCAACAGGAATCTTAAGGACAATAGCAGGTTGAGATTTTGCTAAGTATGTGTCTTAGTTAACTTGGCAGGAAGGCTTGGTGCTGGAGGTTTACTATCCTGGGCGGGATTTTCTGATTTTTCTGGAACAGGGCAAGAGAGAGATCAGAGAGGAACGTGAGTGCTTGGCTAATGGCCTTTTTGGCCAGAGTGGTATTGTGCACCTTCACTGAGGAGTTTGGGAAAACTACAGAGTACATGGAAAGTGTGTTGTGCATGAATTACCTCTCCTACAAACACACACTTGTTCCTGTGGGGTTGAAGTGGTTGTTTTATTTCGCCTTTCATTTCTTGAAATGCCGGGGCTCAAACTCCCAGTGTTGGCCTTGCAAGGGAAGTGCTGTACCACTGAGCTATAGCCATAGAACTCCCGTGGGGTTAGGAAGGAATTATAACTGTGAAAAAAAGCCAGTGGATAACTAGATTGGATGTTTTGTTTTGTTTTGTTTTGTTTTGTTTTGTTTTTAAAGACCCCTATACCCATTAGAGAGTAGATGAGAGAAGAAAAGCTGAGGAACAACTTAAAAGTCTAATTCAAGATCTGGGTAAGAGATGATAGTGACTTAGTACAGCCATTGTAGAAAACAATATAGATGATTCTCAAAATATTAAAAGTAGAACTACCATATTATACAAGGACTGCTTATATATATATAAAAGAAATGAAATCATTATATCAAAGATATATCTATCTGCACAGCTATGTTTATTGCTGCATTATTCACAATAGCAAAAATAGAATCAATTTAGATGTCTGTTGATGGATGGTTATATAAAATTGTCTGTATAAATATTATATGCTATCCATTTATTCATCAGTAAAACCATATATGTAAATATACCCTCCTTATAGATACTATGTTTTGAGATGTACTTTGTGTGTGTGTGTGTGTGTAAAGAGTACTTCTATGTATCCATACATCAATAGGTATTTCAATTGATACTATATATATATATACTATATCTACTATATATGTACATTATTTTATGTGTCCATATATCCCCATATAATGGAATATTAGTCTTGAGATCCTGTTATTTATGGCAACAGGGATGGAACTAGAGATCCTTATGTTTACTGAAACAAGCCAGGCACACAAAGACAAATATCCTCATTCCTATGTGGAAGCTTAAAAAAAAGTTAATATACAGTTGGAGTGGTAGCTCAGTGGTAGAGTACTTGCACAGCATACACGAGGTCCTGAATTCAGCTTCCAGCACCCGGGATGGGGGGGCTAATATAAATAAACAGAATAGAGAATAGTTGTCACTAAAGTACAGAAAGAGTAGAAGGAAAAGAGGATAAATGGAGGTTAGATAACGTTTACCAAAATATAATTGTACAGTAGGATAAGTTTCTAATGTTCTAAATATGGTAAGGTTAAGGCATTTACTGTATGTTTTATAAAGAATTAAAAGAAAATTTAATTTACACACAGAAATTATATGCAGAATTTACGTACAGAAAATTTACACACAGAAAACTTGTTAAATGAAAATTCTCTAGTTTAATCATTGTAGTAATATATGTGTATCAGAGTATCACACTGTTATCAGTTACCACACTGTTATACAGTTATCATATGACAATAAAAAAAGAAATAGCAATATACTTTTTTTTTGTTGTGACAGGGTCTCGCTTTATAGTTCAGGATGGCCCTGAGCTTACTGTATAGTTTAGGCAAGCCTCGAATTCACAGCAGTCCTCCTGCCTCTGGCTCCTGAATGCTGGAATTATAGGCATGAGACACCACACCCGGCACTGTGGTATGTGGTACTGATTGCTGGTTGGCACGTGTCACCACACCTGGTATTGTTGTATGTGGTACTAGGGATCGAACTCATGACCTTCTGCTTACAAGGCAGACACCAGAACCACTGAGCTAAATCCTCAGCCAGCAGTAAACTTTTTTTTTTTTTTTTTTTTTTTTTTTTTTGAGACAGGGTCTCACTTTGTAGTTCAGGCTGGCTCTGAGCTCACTATGCAGTCCAGGCAAGCCTCAAACTCAGCAATCCTCCTGTCTCTGCCTCCCGAGTGCTGGGATTACAGGCATGAGCCACCACACCAGGCACTGTGGTATGTGGTATGTGGTATTGATTGCTGGTGGACATAAGTCTCCATGCCCAGCATTGTATGTGGTTACCGGGGATCAAACTCAGGACCTTGCACTTGCGAGGCAGGCGCCAGAACCACTGAGCTAATCCTCCGGCCCCGCAGTAAATTTTTAAGATTAGTATTTCTCAAATTCTATTAAAGTTCAAAGTTATTTTTTTTGTTTTTTGAGACAAGGTCTCACTTTGTAGTTCAGGCTCGCCCTAAATTCACTACATAGACCAGGCAAGACTGAAACTCACAGCAATCCTGCCTCTGCCTCCTGAGTGCTGGGATTACAGGTATGAGCCACCATGCCCAGCATTGTAGTGTGTGGTACTGATTGCTGATGAGTGTGAGTCACCATGCTCACTGTGGTATGTGGTTACTGGGAATTGAACTCAGGACCTTGCACTTGCAAGGCAGACACTGGAACCACTGAGCTAAATCCCTGGCCCCAAAATTAATTTTTTTTTTTTTGAGACGGGGTCTTGCTTTGTAGTTCAGGCTGGTCCTGAGCTCACTGTAGAGCCCAGGCAAGCCTCGAGCTCAGCAGTCCTCTTGCCTCTGCCTCCTGAGTGCTTGGATTACAGTAGTGAGCCACCACCCCTGGCACCGTGGTCTGTGGTACTGATTGCTGGTGGGCATGAGTCACCACGTCCGGTATTCTTGTATATGGTTGCCGGGTATTGAATGAGAGACCTTGTACTTGCTAGGCAGGCACAGGAACAACTGACTAAATCTCCAGCCCCCCAAATTAATTTTTAAGAGGCAATAGTTTCAACTAAGAAGCAAAAGAAAATGGGTTAGGCAGCTTACTTGGCTGGTTGGTTTCAAGGTGACAGAGGGAGTGTCTGAGGGCGTGCAGAGAGGCTGAAGGGAAAGGAGTGCGGGAAGGCTCGGGGCCAGCACACACAGGCTGCTTCTCTCTCTGGTTACCCTTTCCCAGCTCCCCACCTGAAAACCTCTCTTCCCTCCACACTCAGCACAAACAGCATTGTTTCTATACACCGTTCCTCATTCTTCTGGAAGATTCATTTCCTTTTTCTAAACTCCCACACCATTCTCATTCTTTGTGTGTGTGTATGTATGGGACCCACTGAACTATAGTAGAAACTATCATTTATGTCAAGCTCTTTAAAAACTGTGAGCTAACATCTTACTTGACATAGTCAATAAAATTAAAGCTATTCAATAAGAATATAGAATAAATGAGTGAGCAAATTATTGTGCAATGTATAATATTTGCATATCTTATTCAAAACAAACTATGAGTGTATATTTATGTGTACACACACACACACACACACACAGACTGAATATCTATCTGAAAAACTTGGGACCATTAGTGTTTTTTTCAGTATTTGCATAGACTTTACTTTAGTTGGGCCTAATCCAACACCCAAATCTGAAATACTCCAAAATCCAAAACGTTTTTGTGTATGAGATCAGCCAGGACTCTTAAGGGTTTTGGATTTTGGAGCATTTTGGATTTTTAGTTTTTTAATTAGTGAGAGAGAGAGAGAGAGAGACAGAGACAGAGACAGAGACAGAGAGAGACAGAGTGTTACACAGCATTTGGACCCTAAGGAATTCTCTTCACTCTCTAAACCGTTATAATTTCTTGACTGTGCATCTGTAATGTTTGGCTGCCATAACTGCTTTTTTAAGTTGGAGTTTGTTTTTGGTTTTTTTTTTTTTAATTAACAGGATGAGAGGCAGCTGCAGGTACTGGCAGATTACAAAATGCGTAATTACTAAAAGTAACTGAAGCATATTATAGTATAATTCAACAGGAAAAAAACATCTGGCACATGCAATGTTAATTCATCAAAAGAGAGTTTTGTAAAAAGCACTTGCTTGCAGCTGGCAGATCCATCATTTCCTTGAATGAATAGTACACCTTGTGCTTTTAATTCTCTCGAAAACTATAGCATATAACCTTATGTGGTTCAGTCTTCCATCATCAGTCAGGGGTTTCACGTACTGGGGAAGCCGAAATCGGCACAGCTCATCCTTATCTTAAACTGTGTTGCAATAATAGCAGAATGATGTGAGCAATTAAAATGTCAATTAAAATCTAAGCGAGCAATTAATTATAATGCCTTAGACATTGGCTCAAATATAAACCTATTATCTCGTGTATTAAAGGGCAGTAACTTCTCTTATTTGTTTTATTTAAAGTGTTTTTTGAGTTTTTCAAGAGACAAATACACTGTAGGAAAACATTTGCTTTCCCCTCATCACTGCACCATTCCATATGCCAGTGTTATACAGCACTGAAGTAGATTTATGTGAAAATTCCCCTTTTCATGTGGGTTGGGATAGCTGTGTCTGTGACCGAGACCAATAAAAGGGAGGTAATTACTGTTACTGAACATCCAGTGCTGACCTTTTTGAGGCAATCTGTGTTTCCGGCCCTACCAAATGTTTCCACAGTGCATCAGACTCCATGAGTTCACCCAGTGCCCACTGATATATTTCCCCATTTCCCATTTCTGCGAATGGTGCTGTCTTGTACCCAGCTGCCCAAGGAAGACTCTGGGTGTTAACTTGAACCACACTCTCCGCACATCTCTAAATCCAGTGCTACTAGTTCCACCTCCTAAGTGTCTCTGAAGTCTGACAGCACCTCAGTCACTGTAGTTCAGGCCATCAGCGTCGCTCCCGGCACTATGCCTATGCGGAGCGCCCTACTTTGTCTGGTCTTACTATTTTTCATGTTCAGATCTCTTCAGGTCAATTCTTGTCTTAAAGTATGTCAGCACCTTTCCTGTGTGTTCAGGATAAATCTAAATTTCCTATCTTGGTCTATAAAATCCTTGGTGGTCTGTCTTTCTTACATGTCTAGCTCCTTCCTCTCTCCCTCCAGTCTGCGCCTGGTACCACTGTGTCCCGTTCGTCCTGAACTTTCAGTTTCCTAAACGTATTATCCTTTCTTGTTTCCTGCCCTTCGCATATGGGTTTGATTGTAATGCTTCTTTTCTTGTTTTCCTGTTTAAAAGCTGCTTCCTCTGCGGAGACCACTCTAATCCCCTAACCTTCCATGTGTTCCCACAGCTCCATGAGCTCTTAATAGTATTTACTACCTACATTTGAAGCTGAGAGCTTTCCAGTGACTTCCAGTGGTTCACAGCAGTGACTCCATCTCCCTCTCTCTGTCTCCCTGGGACCCAGCACAGTTTGTGGTGGGGAGCAGTGCTCATTTCAGTGCTTGCTAAATGGATGAACTTTCCGTTTTTGCTACGTTATTCTGAGATAAGCACTTAAAATCAGCTGTTAGAAGGGAATTTCACTCATTACATTGTAACTTTGCATTCATTCTTCAAATAACATTAAAATAAGCTTCCTAGAAATAATCTTTACAAAAGAATTTTAGAACATTTTGGTTTTCCTAGCAATGGTCTCTCAAATTCATTACAATGTTTGATGACTTCTTTGAAAATACAATCACTGAATCATCTCAGTACTTCTATTATGAGAATGAGTAGTTAACACAAACTTCGGAAAAGTATTAATACAGGGTATTAGATATTTTATTACTGAGCGAGCCATGGTGTGTGCACCTGTAATCCCAGCTATTTGGGAGTTTCAGGAAGCAAGATCACAAGTTCAAGCCCAGCTCCTATATTCACAAATATATATATAATGAACGAGTCACCTGTTTCATGAAATTAACTAGAAGTTGTCGAGGTTAAGCTGGGCGTAGTGGCCAGACCTATAATCCCAGCACTGGGGAGATTGAGGCAAGAGGATCACCACAAGTTCAAGGCCATCCTAGGCCACATAAGGAGTTCAAGGCCAGGCTGAACTACACATTGAGACCCTGTCTCAAAACACATACACACAAATACCTGAAATTTATCTACATTAGACATCATCTTCTGTTCGCAGACATTGTTCTAAGCCTTGTTTTTCCATTTGGTGCTTTTATTCTGGTGGGGAAAGGAAAATAATAAGGCAAGGAACAACCAAGATAATTTGGGCGTTTTTAGTGAACAAAAAAATAAATGGGGTGGTGTGATAGGCAGTAATTAAGACAGAAATAGAAACTGTAGAGGGCTGGATTTCTCCAGAAAAAAAAACTTAGGAAAACTGACACAAACTAGAGCCTGACAGATGAGAAATGATCAACTATACCCAAAAAGAAGTCCAGAAAATATCCCAGGCACAGTGCCGGGCATGGTGGCTCACGCCTGTAATCCCAGCACTCGGGAGACAGAGACAGGAGGATTGCTGAGTTTGCGGCTTGCCTGGACTACATAGTGAGCTCAGGGCCAGCCTGAACTACAAAGCGAGACCCTGTCTCAAAAAAAAGAAAAAAAAAAATATCCCGGGCAGATGGATGCGAGCGAGTCCGAAAGTGCAGCACTAACGAGAAGCCTCCGGGCCGTGCGGTCAGGAGATCGAGTGAGCGCAGAAAGCGCTGCAGGGTTGAAGAGCTACTAAGCAGGGGTCTGACCCTAAGTGGGCTATTTTAAGGAAGATACTTGTCCTTCAACTAAAATGTAGAAGTTGGGCTATTTTAAGTTAAAATCCAACATGCAGCACCGGGAAATCATCGGAGAACTTCAACATCCTTAAATTTTTTTAAAGTCCCTCTGACTCCAAACCTGGAGTCAGAATGACCAGATCTCAGAGTACTGACATGTCCCGGTAGCAGATGGTGGTGACTAGGAGGAGGGTGCTTTCAAAGCACAGAGACAGCAGTGAGGAGTTCGAAATGGAGGAGGGATAGGGCAGAACTTACCGGTAAGTCCCACACTGGGGATGAGGAAAAGAGAGGAATCAGAGGTGATGGCCAGGCCTAGGATTTGAGAACTTGGGTAGTGCTGTTTGCTAGGATGGAGGGCACCTGTACAGGAATAGACAAGAAATAGTTTCCTTCAGAGCAGATGATATTCAGGATGCATATTTGTGTTGCTTATAGACATGTCAAGCAGGCTGCAGAATATGCAAGAGATCAGTGAGACCAGGCTAGAGATCCAAATTCATAAGGTTGTGTTTCAGGCCTTGAGTCACCTGTCTTGGTTACTTCAGGCCTGCTGAGCAGAGGAGCATAGAAAGGGAAAAAACAAACCTGGCACTGGACCCTAGAACTCATATCATAAGCTCACCTGCCTCACTTAATAACCTGGGATGGTTAACTGAATGAGAAAAGATTTGAAACCTTGCAGTGGATTTCCTATTTTTAGTAGTCAGGTCTTTTAAAGACATACAAAAATTTTAAATCACAATTTTGGTCTCGGTGTTCTATTTCACAAGTATGACTTACCAATGTCTCTTATAATTGATTGGACCTAAAATGAAAACCAGTATGATATCAAGGAGAACCTATTTTGATTAAAGGTGTAGAGGATCCACTTTTCCAAGAATCATTAAATGGCCTTGGGAAAATTAAATAAATTATTTACTTATAATATAATTACTGCTCGGCACCCCTAACTTACCGATAAGGTGCCCTGGGCCCGGGTTACTTCAGGCTCCCATCCACTTAAGCCATCTCAAGACATTACTCAGTAGGCTAGATTTCTATGCAAAGTAGGCTCACCACATGCCCAAGATATCTTGGTTGTCCCTACATAATTAACTACACCTTCATGTTACCATTTCTCAGGTGCTTTAACAACTGTCTGTGTTTTGTTCTGAAGACTGGTTTTATTCTCTACTGATTTTGTTTTGGAATACATAATTTAAACTTTAAATATATTGATAATAAGTGCCAGGCGTGGTGGCTCTCACTTGTAATCCCAGCATTCGGGAGGCAGAGACAGGAGGATTGCTGAGTTCAAGGCTTGCCTTAGCTACATAGTGAGCTCAGAGCTAGCCTGAACTACAAAGCGAGACCCTGTCTAAATAGATATATATATATATATATTTATATAGATATAGATAGATAGTTAATATATGCATACAAAAAGAAAAAAGTTACTGTTTTTGTCTCTGTTCCTGAATGCTGAGACTACAGGCATGAGCCACCACACCAAGTGTTGTGGTATATGGAACCAGGGATAGAACTTGGGACCTTGCTCACCAGAACCACTGAGCTAAATCCCTGGCCCCAAAATTACTGGTTTTTAAACGAAGTTGAAAACTTCGGAAGATTAGAATTACCACTAACTAGATAGAAGGAAGAATTACCACTGAATTAGATAGAAGGAAGAATTAGAATTAGAATTACCACTGAATTAGACAGAAGGAAGCCAACACTAGTAGTATGATAGTATAGGAAGAATATCATAAAAATATAAAATAATTTTGTACTTAGGTGTTTTGGCAAATGCCTTTTAAATTCTTGCACCACATTAAAGAAACCAAAAGTAGAAATGATTATAGAACATACTGTTATGAATATGATGTGTATAAGAAATTGAACATTAAAATACCCAATATATATATATTTTTGTAGAATGGGAAATTTCCAAAGGAAATTTGGGGTGGGGATGTAATGAGGGGAAGGAATAAATATGATTCTGAAAGAAAATAAAAGAGCATGTATATAGGGGGTGGGGAGGTGTGGGTGGGTGGGGATATGGGTAAAAATTAGAATTGACTTGTGTCATATATTGGTACAAATTCCCCAATGTTATGTGTGATTGTGAGATGTATATAAATTGTACCAATAAAGAATTCAATTTTTAAAAACCAATATATCCATTTTTTAAAAAGTACATAAATCCCACACAGTAAACTCAGAGAAAATTGTCTTTATTTAGGCATCAAAATTCCTACAAAATCTCATGGAATCTATGACCCTCTTGACAGAAAAAGTAAACAAACACATAAAATCTCTAGTGTAATCTCAAAGTATTTGTGAAAATCTGTGAAACCTGTCTGTGGGACACAGCCTAGGGCCTGGACTTACATTCTCACTCTCACCCACTAAAAAAAGAAAGCAAGTGGGGTCACTTCTGTGTTTTATTGAATAATCCTGACAACCCATAAATGGCCTAATTTAATGACATGTTAATGTAGATATTCTTGGCTCTAACAACTTTTAATATTCTGTTCTTGTATTGAATTTCTGGAATGTTGATTATTATATGGCTTCATGTAAGTTTTTTTCTGATTGTGGTTCACTGGAGTTCTGTATGCTTCTGTATATCAAAATCTTTACCATATTTAGAACGTTTTCTACCATTACTTCTATGAACAAGTTTTTTATGTCCTTTGCACAATCTCTTGATTTTTCATTGATACTGATCAATCTTATGTTATTCTTTTTTCATTGTCTAGCAGCTGTTGGATTGGTTTTTCATGCTCCCGTGCTGTTTTTAAGAATTCTTTCTTTTGATGATCACTAACCACAAACCTGTCTGGTATATCTGATACTCTGTCCTTACATTGTTTGATTTTGCTGTATATACTTCCAATAGAATTTTTAATCTTCTATATTTCTGATTGAATCTGTTTCATGGAATACATTTCTTTTCTGTGTTGAACATTCATGGTTTCCATCATTTTCCTAAGATACTCCATTTTTTAAATCTGTATCTACTCCAGATTCACTAACCATGTCCTTCTTTATGGTTATCATCTCTTTGGTTGTCTGAGACATTGTTTCTGATTTCTTTTTTCCTGGATATTCATTTGTTTGCTTTGTTATTTCTGCTGCTACCATTTCAGAAAATTCAAGTGGGTGATTTTTTTACTTTAGCCACCTCATTGCTGCCTGGGTTTACCTTGGGCACATTGTGGGGTCTCTGATTGCATCTTCCATGTATGTCTTCTCATTTTTTATTTTTTAAATTTATTTTTTTTGTGTGTTTGTGGATACCCATACGTTGCTTATGGTAGGCAGCTTTATTACTAATACTGAGACCTCCTTAGGAGATGAGTTCTTCTGATATGTCTTCTGGATTTTATTTCTTGAGTCTGTCCCAAATAGGCAGCAATTTCCAATACACCCAGTTCTTTGGCACTGGACATTTATGATCCTCAGACAATCTTAGTATTTATATAAAAAGAAGATCAAGTGCTGGGCGTGGTAGCTCACGCCTGTCATCCCAGCACTTGGGAGGCAGAGACAGGAGGATTGCTGAGTTCAAGGTTTGCCTGGGCTACATAGTGAGCTCAGGGCCAGCCTGAACTACAAAGCGAGACCCTGTCTCAAAAAAAAAAAAAAAAAAGAAGAAGATCAACTGATTACAACAACTATGACATCTTGGCTAAATAATAATAATAGTGTCAAGCACAGCCTAGAAAATGACATCCTGTGGTAACTTAATTTGCCATCTTTAACTATAGGAATAAGATTTATTGTAATATAGCAAAATCTAAAATAAACCAGAAAATTGTATATAGTAAATTTCCCCTCAAAAGGGAAATTTTACCCTCTGAGGAGAGAATTTAAAAGAGACAGGAGGAACACACTAGTGGAATAGAAGGAAAGAAAGATTAAAAGTAAGACTGAATGACAAAAGAAGATAACCCAGACTTTTAGAAACTAGTGAAGAAGAGAGAAAGAAGAAACAAAAACAAGAACTAAACAAACAAAAAACTAAAAGCATGAACTACAAAGCGAGACCCTGTCTCAAAAAAAAAAAGAGGAAAAAAAATGTAATGTGAAGGTTTGATGAAAAGAAATAAACTGGAAGGAAAGATAAAAAAAATGAGGCAAAGATGGAGTTTAAAGAATTGGCAGGATTTTGATGGGAAACTTGAGAAAAGAAGATACAGAAAATGACAAAGTTGAGCTTGAAGGTGATGTAAATGTTTTTGGAGGCACTGAAACTCTGCTGAAGTGTTCCATTAGAAATAAGTTGGAAAGGAAAATTATTCAAAACCTGGGAGGATTTTGAATGCCATTCTCGGGAATCGAGTGCTTGTTTCAACAGCAGAGTGGTGTTTTAGAAAGGGAAATACACTGGTCACAAGTGGCTCACAGAGGTCAAACAGGGGTTGATACACGGGTGCGGGGTGCTTGCATGTATATTTTTCACTTGAAACTGAGAAACTGATCATTGCAATTAATCTAAAATTTAAGTTGTAAAAACTTGAACTGTGACAGGTTCTCAACCATCTGTGAGATGCAACTCAGACATGGGCTAACTTTTTTTCTTCAAGTCTTAGAGATTGAGTCCAGGGGCTTCCCACTAAGTTGTACCCTCAGTCCTGTTTTTTTGTTTTTCATAATTTTGAAGTGGCCTCTCTTAGTGAATTCACTAAGTTGCTCAGACTGATCTCACACTTGAAATCCTCCTGCTTCAGCCTCCCACAGTGCTAGGATTACAGTGCCACCATGCCTTTCTGGGCTGGTTCTTGAGTTGCTTCTCCACTGCTAATGGTCATCACCATTGTCCACCTTTTTCTTTTTTTTGAGACAGGGTCTCACTTTGTAGTTCAGGCTGGCCCTGAGCTCACTATGTAGCCCAGGCAAGTCTTGAACTCACAGCAATCCTCCTGCCTCTGCCTCCCGAGTGCTGGGATTACAGGTGTGAGTCATCATTCCCAGCACTGTGGTATGTGGTTACAGAGGTCAAACTCAGGACCTTGTGCTTGCAAGGCAAATGCTGGAACCGCTGAGCTAAATCCCAAGCTCCCAGTGTCTACCTTCTTCAGGGTCCTCTCAAGAGGAGGGCCTCTTACAGTCTTTTAGAAATGTTCCCAATTGGCTGAAGGTCCTTGTTTAGTTCCTACTGGAATTCCAAGTTGGCAAAGTGTAACCATTTTAGTGTCAACAACCCTGACGTTTGAACATCAGCCATTATCAGCTTTTGGGGCTAGAATTCCTCCTCACTGTGGAGCCAGTAGCTACCTACGGGAGACCCTGGAAATGGGGCAATTTCTCTTGCCCTTCAACACTCCCAGGTGCCAGTCACCTTTGGTGTCAGCCCCAGGTACTGGTCATTGAGTTACCATCTCTTAGTATACCAGTTTGGTATGTTGTATTCAAGATACAAATCATGAATATAAAAAATTTGCCTACTGAAAGAGGTTTCATTAGGATTTAGTAGTAACTGGATATGGTGGTTCACTCCTATAATCCTAGCACTCAGGAGGAGGCTGAGGCAGGATGGCTGTGAGTTTGAGGTGTGAACTACACAGTGGTACCTTCTCTCAAAAAAGATTTCAGTAGCATACATAGCAGCAATGAATCACTTGCTAAGGGACTAAGGGTATTAGAGGTTGCTTAGAAAGGAAGGAAGGGGGGCTCACTTTTTGTAGTATCAGAATTTGTGTTTGCTTATGATGGGAGCTTTGCAGACCTAGGGAAGAAGGCTGCAGCTGGGCAGAATTGTCCAGAGAGCCTGCGCAGCACAGTCATCTGGGACAGGTCCTGGTCCAAAGGCCACTGCAGCTCGTGCAGTGTGTCCCCGAGCAGCTGGCCAGGCTGAACACAGGTGCACACAGAAGGCAGCCAGAGAAGAGGGACAAGAAGTGCCCCTTGCAGACTGAGGCCTTCTTTCCCATTTCAGTAGCACTAAGTAAGAATGGAAAATGGGTGCAAGAAATCTTTCAAGAAGACTAAGGGCAGACAGGGTAATTGCAATGAAGACAAAATAAGATGGGGGTTAAGTTTAAGGTTTTTAACCTAGACAATTCAGATGTCACAGACATCATAGAAATTGAGTTGCAAGAGGAGTTGTAAGTTTGCAGGACAATGTGAAAATTTAGTATTGGGCCTGTAGAGTTTGAATGTAAGACCAGACTTCCAGGGAAGAAGTCAAAGGTAAAAATTTCACTTGTTATGTTTCTAAGTAAGTATATAAATTTTGGTGTTTCTAGAGTGCTGAATGCGTGTGTGTGTGTGTGTGTGTGTG
>PVIC010014244.1:0-36886 GCA_004025085.1 Thryonomys swinderianus | reverse complement strand
CAGCAATCCTCCTGTCTCTGCCTCCCGAGTGCTGGGATGACAGGCGTGAGCCACCACGTCCGGCATTGTGGTATGCGGTGTTGATTGTTGGTGGGCGTGTCTCCACGCCCAGCATTATATGTGGTTACCGGGGATCGAACTCAGGACCTTGCGCTTGCGAGGCAGGCGCCGGAACCACTGAGCTAACCCTCCGGCCCCAAAAGGAAATTTTGTAGGATAGGGTTCCACTGCATGATCAGATAAACACATTAAAATTTCTAAGTTTTTACTTCAGTAAGTTTTCCTTTATTAAGCCGGCTTTTTTTTTTATTTAAAAGATCACTCTCATCATTAGTGAAAGCAAATTTATTACAGTTGTGAGTTGGAAATAGAAAAGATGTTTGATGGTAGGTAGCCCTGCTTCTTCAGTAAACTTTAACTTAAGCTCCCTCATTCACGATTAAATTTTCTTGGGGCATAAACCCCTTTGAGAATATGACAGAAGTTTCTGATCTTTGCAAGAAAAAGTGGATGAAATATATTCCAAGGCTAGGGTTAGCATTTGCCATTTCATATAACAGCTGTTTACTTATTTAAAATTAGAGCAATGGACTAAAAATTGTGATAGGTGATGTGTAAATAATTCTAAGAAGTTATCTCTACCATCCATCACAATTCAGCATGTAAAATCATTAATATAGACACTAATCCTGATTTGGTGTAAATAATTAGCAGTGGCAGAAGCAGCAAACAAATCACTTTGGTTGTCTGCTCCAAGTACGTAACATATAAAATGTGTTTTGCTACTTCTAAGTTCTACAGAGTTTATGGTGGGTAAAATACGGATCACCAAATCACTAGGGTATATACACATGACCAAGAATTTAGGAGGCTGGTTTTCTGCATCCATTCCCCAATGCATCTAAAAAAAAATCACTTAATTGTTGGTGTAACATAATAGTTCCAGGCATTAAAGATATTCTGTCTTATTTAGATCCTGATTATTTTGTGGCTGAAAACTCTTAACATGTTAAAAAGAAAAACATAAAGCACACTGAAAATTTATGCAGTATGTATAAAAATGTTTTGCTCTATTTGAGAACATGATGAATTTTAGAGAAGAACAGAGTTCATGGTGTTTCTGTATAAACCAAGAAGGTATGTGACAGTTCATTTTTGCCAGTAACTGAACTCTTAAGTTCCTAGTGATAAAATTTCAGTCAGTAAAAATAATTTTCATGTTTTTTGTGATATTGGATTTACTGAATAGTAATCTTCTGGAAGTCAGCCCTAGAATCGCTTTACAGCCGTTTGCCATGTATTATACCAAGGGAAGCCAAGTTAGAAAAGGATAACACCTTTGCTAAGCAATTTTTATCATTTCACTGTATCGTGTGAGAATATGTGTGAGACTGTGCAAAGTCAGAGAAAACTACCCTTCTAAACCCCAAAGTTAAAGGAATGGGAATGTTACAAGGAATTAAGCTATGCCTAAGAATAAATAGCAAATTCTTTATCTATTAAGCCATCATTAGCATATCTCTGAGTTTGTTAGAGACCTCACATCTGTGTAAATTAAAATTGGTCTGAAAGTCTAAAATGGCTTTTTTCTTGAGACAGGGTCTCACTCTGTAGTTCAGGCTGGCCCTGAGCTCACTATGTAGCCCAGTCAAGCCTCGAACTCAGCGATCCTCCTGCCTGTGCCTCCCAAGTGCTGGGATTACAGGAGTGAGCCACCATGCCTGGCTAAAATGGCTTTTAACTGACAGTATTTCCTAGTAAGTATGTGGTATAACTGGAAAGGTATGACACTTGCTAGTTTAGTGCAGTGTATACAACCACTGTCTTCTAACTAGGATCCACTGGATGTCTTCTACAAAACTTTTAGATGGTGGAACCCTTCAAGAGAAAATCTTTGTCTTTCCCCCCTCAGTAAGCCATGTGTTTCATACCACCACACAAGGAGTGTATTTTATGACAGTTTGCTCTGTCAAATGATCTTTCATTTTGGTAGAATAGAGCCCTAGATCTGTCCTTAAGAAAGAAAGAAAGAGAGAGAGAGAGAGACAGAGAGAGAGGGAACTTATCTACATCCTCATAATTTAAATCTTCACTCTTTACGTATGTTTGAGAAAAGTTCAGCAATTTTTATAAATTTGGATGTTTGAATTGTAGGCAGTATGGACATATGGATTGGGGCCAAACAAGGGAAAGTTGTGAATAGTGTACTAAAGGATTTGGATTTTATTGAGGGTGGTGGAGATCATTACATTTTTTGAGCCAGGATTTATTTGCTTTTTATTGTACCTTCAAATATTACTCTGCCAGTTGTGTATAAGGTCTGCTATATATTGTTTTTATTTGGAGAGTGGAAAGAGCTATCCAAATAAAAACAGAGACTTCATACAAAAGTAGTTGTAGAATCCATTGCCAAAGATCTGTCAGAAGCAGTAAAAGTATGATCTACAGTGGTGGCAGAAAAGGAAATAAAGGAATAACAGATGTAAGAATCAATGGAAGGTATGATGTGGCAATTAACTGACCTTGGAGAATCACTGGTTTCTATTTCCATTCATTGACATTGAACTTTCCAACATTACCAATCAGTTTGTCTTTAAATTCAGTGAACACTTTTCCAGTGGCCTCCTGTGCACCAGCCCTGTACAAGACACCAGGATCCTGTTTGTAAAAGCTTCATACTATGTTTTTTAATGGTACAATTCTGTCTGTGGTTTCCTTCTCATAATCTCTGGGATCTTCTTTATAAGTTCCTCTTCCTTTTAGTTTCTCGGAGCTCTGGCCCACACTGGTGTCTCATTGTCTTTCTTTTGCTGTGTGATCTTAGTACTCATCTGTCCCTATGCATTGGACATCTGTATCTTCTGTGGCTTCTGGTCAGATCTGTTTTTATCACCTCTGGATCCATATTTTGAACTGCCTAGTGGATATCTTCTGTTGAGTGTGTTACAGGCCTTTCAAACTCAGTGTGCCCAAATAGTTCCCCACTGTCAACATTTCACATGTGTTTCCTGTTCTTCCCGTAGTCTCTGTCTAAGCAGGTATGTGTGGTATCTTGTCAGTCCCATCATCAGAGAAGAAACCTGGAGAGTTTTCCTTTACTGTGAAAACACTAAGCACAGATAAGGCCACGGCCTTATTGCTGCTTTATAATATCAAATGAATCTTAAATAGCCTTGTAACATTTGCTACATTTTTGGCAAGCTATCTTGAATTACAAAAGAATCTTATTTTCTGATTTTCCTAATTGTTTGGTGCTCATAAAAGAAATACAGCCGGGTGTGGTGGCTTATGCCTGTAATCCCAGCACTCGGGAGGCAGAGGCAGGAGGATTGCTGAGTTCGAGGCTTGCCTGGGCTACATAGTGCACTCATGGCCAGCCTGAACTACAAAGCGAGACCCTGTCTCAAAAAGAAAGAAATACCACCCCTGGGCTGGAGATTTAGCTCAGTGGTTCCAGCGCCTGCCTCGCAAGTGAAAGATCCTGAGTTCAATCCCAGTAACCACATACAATGCTGGGCATGGTGGCTCATGCCTGTAATCCCAGCACTCAGGAGGCAGAGACAGGAGGACTGCTGAGTTTGAGGCTTGCCTGGGCTACATAGTGAGCTCAGGGCCAGCCTGAACTACAAAGCAAGACCTTGTCTCAAAAAAAAAAAAAAAAAATCACTCCTTATCCTAAATTGAACAATCTGTTGCCATGTTTTTAGTTTCCAAAATAGCTAACATGGAAGAAACTTAGTGTTTCTGCTGTGCTCTATGACAGCCATGAAGAAGGTCATTTATGGCCTTTTCCTTTTAATCCAGAGATTGTTTAAATTTGTGAAATAATAAATTGTTAGGTTTATAACTTTCATATTAACACAACATTCAAATTTCCTATATATCTTAAGGCACCCTACTCTAATTAAAATGTTAATGATAGATGAAAAAATCACTAAGGCTAAAATAGTGCTGAATTTATTAAATAGTTGAAGAGAAACCTATTTTCTTCTCCTGTACCATCTTATTTTCTTCTGGAGACAATTCTGTAGATTCAGTGTTTGAATTCTGTAGAACCAAAGCTATGACAAATTAAGAGGCTATGCCATCTTTCAGATGGCAAATGGCATGGAGTTTTAACCTTGCTATATGGAAAAAGGGAAATACAATGGAATGATGATCCAGGCTGCCAACTACAGCCTGTAAATTAACTGTTCCACTTAAACAAGTTAATATTTGTTCCAATGCTTGTATGCTAACAGCCTGCAAAGTATGCTTCATGATAACCTGTTCTTTACATATTAAAGACATAAAATACTGTATGTTTACTACAGTGGTTGAGTTTGGAACCAGAATGGAGCACTTCATTTGGTATACACATAGTTACTTTCTAGAGTAAGCTTCTAAGTCTTTATTTCTTCATCTGTAAAAAGGGTCTAACAATTCACAATACATAAGGGTTTTGTAAAGATTAGGATAAGTTAACATTGAGTAAAGTGCTCAGACTATCCTAGCACATAGTATAAGTACTTAATTTGTATTACTGTTATTGCTGTTTTTTGTTATGCTGAAACACATGTTTTGAGACAAGTTTTTACTATATTGCCCAGGTTGGCCTCAAACTCCTGACCTAAACAGGAACTGGAGCCTGCCTCAGCCTCCCAAAGCATCATGCTGCACTATACCCTACTGTAATGGCACTATTATTTTGAAGTGGTTATAGTTTAGTTCACACATGTTAACAAGACAGTTTTTTTTTTTTTTTTTTTTATTTGAGACAGGGTCTCGCTTTGTAGTTCAGGCTGGCCCTGAGCTCACTATGTAGCCCAGGCAAGCCTGGAACTCAGCAATCCTCCTGTCTCTGCCTCCTGAGTGCTGGGATTATGCCCAGCATTGTGGTATGTGGTATTGATTGCTTGTGGGCATGAGTCACCATGCCCAACATTGTATGTGGTTACCGTGATCGAACTCAGGACCTTGCGCTTGCCAGGCAGGCACCGGAACCACTGAGCTAAATCTCCGGCCCAACAAGACAGTTTTTAAAAATTAAAGAACTCAATTCAGATTAGAGAAAAGCAAACTTCTGTGCAGTGTGAGTGTAGAAGACTATTAGGAGTGTTGCTCTCTTATTTATCATAGTCTTTTCAAACCTTGGATTTCCCCAGAGTAAACATAGCAAAATATATTTAGGGCCGGAGATTTAGCTCAGTGGTTCTTGTCCCTGCCTAGCAAGTGCAGGGTCCTGAGTTCAATCCCCAGTAACCACCTACAACAATACCAGGTATGGTGACTCATGCCTACCAACAGTCAGTACCACATACCACCATGCAGGGCATGGTGGCTTACACCTGTCATCCCAGTACTCGGGAGGCAGAGGCAGGAGGATTGCTGAGTTCGAGGCTTCCCTGGGCTACATAATGAGCTCAGGGCCAGCCTGAACTACAAAGTGAGACCCTGTCTCAAAAAAATTAAACTAGTATTTAAACCAAACACTGTGTTATAGTAAATTAAAGAAAGGCTGGGCTACAGCATGCCATGCACTCAAGAGCATTAGTAAAATTCTACAATTTAGAAAAATACCAGCATAAAATGAACTTGTAAGAGTAAAGATCCTTTTACTAATAATCTTATGAAGTATCATAAAATGTTAAGTATTATTTGCAGTTCACCTCTTTCTACTACTGGCTTCCTTTATGTAATTTATGGTAGGTGGAAGAGTACAGAAATGGATGTCATGAAACCTGGATGTTAGTCCCAGTCCCATTGCTGAGTTTCTGTGGGCACCTCTGAGGGCTTCATTTACCTCATCTGTAAATGTGGATAATAATACTAACACTGCTACTGTGGAAATATTTCAAAACAGCCAAGAACTACAAATGTACAGAGGTAAAAGTACTGGGACTACTGCTACTTAATATGTAGTAAAAGACACAGTGTGTAATACACCCTGATGATGAAGGGCATGGATTCAGGAGCTGGTGTCCCTGAAAGAGAAACCTGAGTCCACTACACATTAGTTTTCCTCTGACTTTTCATTTTCCTTTGTCTATATGGTGGGAATATTAATAGCACTTGTCTGTATAAGCATTAACTACTATTGCTGGTTCTTATTAAAAGAACAATGCTGGCATTCATCCTTTGTATTTGTGAATCAGAGAATCATGGATGTTAGAGCTGAAGGTGCAAGCTCAGGGGCTTTACTCATAAATCAAAGAAATCGTCCAGGGAAGTGAAAAAGTTGCTTACCTACAAGTTGATAATGGAAAAATATCTGAAATCCTCCTTTCTCCTTTCAGAGTTGCTGGGGGTTGGGAGGGTCTGCTTTGCACTTAAGTACTCTAACATTCTAAAAAATGTAGTGTTTTCGTTGCTCCAAGATTTCTGCCATTTCACCCTCCTTTCCCTAAATGGTGTCTTACATTTGCACTTGATGAAATTAAACTGAGGATTTCAGATCACTTGGAACCTAGAACATTATTTTGTTAGTGCTCTTTTTTCACCTTTAAGGTCCCTGAAACAACTGTATTCCCTTCTCTTTCTCAACCTGCCTCTCCTACTTATCTTTCCGGGTCTTAGCACTGGTTATCATCACCTCCAGAAAAAATTCTCTCATACCTCCACTTAAAGACCCTCAATATTCTCCCAAAATAGCATGAACCTAATGTGTATAACTGGCCATTTCCTTATAGTCTCCCACAGTGAACTATGGAGGCTTCATGAAAACACAGTGTTTCCTAGTTATAAGCATAATCCTAAAGGATAAAGCATACAGTACAGTATTTCCAGACTCCTAGTTAAGAACTCAGTCATTTTCTTTTGCATACCTGCTGGAGACTTTGTGACTCCATTTTAAAACATTTTGGCATAACATTTTCTTGTGCTACTATGAAACCTTGCACTAACCTTTCTAGCTTCTATTAAAAGTTGATTTATTGATGTGTCATCAACATAAAGAACAGAACATACTAGTGAAACTTCTCCACTGCAGGTCTAAGAATTTGGTGGTGGTTGTTTTGTTTTGTTTTGTTTTGTTTTTTGAGACAGGGTCTCGCTTTGTAGTTCAGGCTGGCCCTGAGCTCACTACGTAGCCCAGGCAAGCCTCAAACTCAGCAATGCTCCTGCCTCTGCCTCCCGAGTGCTGGGATTACAGGCCTGAGTCACTACACCTGGTATTGTTGTATGTGGTTACCAGGAATCGAACCAGGAACGTTGTGCTTTCTAGGCAGGTGCTGGAATCACTGAGCTAAATCTCCAGCTCATTTTGGTGGATTTTGTGTTCATTTTTGTGTTGTTAAAACAGTGTTCCATGATATTACAGGTTGGCTTCAAATCTGTCATCCTGTCTTGGCTTTACAGGTGCTGGCATTACCCATGTGCACCATCACATCCACCTGAGAACCTAGATTCTTGTTCTTACAAATTGATCAGCTTTGTGTTCTTGACTCCTGAGTCTGTTTCATTAACTGGGGAAATTAATGAAACTCATCCTTCACCTCTTGCCAACATTAAAATCACTGAAATAAATTTTTATAGAGCATGTGGCACTGTGTCTGTTACATACTAAGGGAGAAAGGATCATTTGTGGTAGAGCCATAAGAAACTGACAGGTGAAATAAGTTGACCAGTAGGATAGTATTTTCTTGAAATATAATTCCAAACCTTTTTCTTCTGTGAAACACCTACGTGGCACCTTTTTGCTATTAATAGTTTTTTACTATGGCTGCCCCAGATTCCTGTTTGAAGGTCTCAGAGACCAATTTGTCACTTTGAACCTGGCATCAGTGGAACAACTTATGACTCAACAATTGCATCATCCTGGATAAACATCAAATGGATGGAGGCCAGGACATGATGTGATGAAAGACATTAATTTCTGCACTCCTTTTTCTGTTTTCTTCACTGTAAGACTCTCACTGTCAAGCCCATAACATTTCAGTCTAATTCAAAATAAAAATTGAGAGAATTTACATATATTATGTTTTAAGTTAAATAATTTTGTTACCCTAAGAAATGTCTTAAGAATTCTATTTTTAATAACTAAAGAATAACACTTCTTTATGAAATATTTAAGAACATGTGTATGTTAAACATCATCATTTCTGCAATAGTACTGATTTTGTGTCTTGCTGGATTACTGAATTTGATTATTAATTTGGTAGTCTTTTGGTGGAATTTTTGGATCTTCTATGTAGAGGATCATGTAATCTGAATTGTCTTATTTGGTTTTAGAGGAAAAACTTTCTGTTTTTCCCATTTAATACCGTGTTCAGCCTAGTCAACTTAGCAACTTGGCAAAATCCTTTTTTTAAAAAGAATTTATTTTATTGGTAACATTTTATACATACAGTATTACCCCATTTAACATTGAGAACTTGTGCCTGTACATGACACATCTTGATTCTCAGCAAAATCCTATTTTAAACTAAAAAGGACTGGGAATGAATGTAGCTCAGTATAAAGGCCTTGATTTCAATCCCCAGGGAGACTAGAAAAGTATATTTTTGACCTTATGCACACAGTAAGTTGTATGGAGTATATTCAGTTTTGCATGGGTGAAAAACTTACAACTTGAATTTACTAGCATACTGTATATAATGCTATTTGTTGATGGTACCAGGAAAACAAGCAAATTGTCTATTAAAATAGAGCCATCCAGCCCACAAATACAGTCAGCCAGTCTGTTACTTGAATTTCCTTAAATCACTGTTCTTTTTCTTTCTTTTTTTTTCAGATTTAGAATTTGCGCTGCATTTCTGAAATCATTTCTATTTTTCACCAATGTTATTTCCAATAATGTTTCTGTTTTTCACCCTGGGCCTTATAAGAAAAACTGAAATTTCAAACAAGGGTATTTCTCAGCTGCTATTCACAATCTTGCTCACATCTTTGGTGCACAGAAATGGTGACTTTTCCCCTCACGATCAGTAGGCAAACTTGCTAACAACTTGCACTGTAATTCTGAAAAATTTCCTTCTTTCTACTCTTAATTCTTGTGGCTGAAATTCATGAGCCAGGGTCTGTGATTCTTACAGAAAGTGACGATTAAGTAAACAGAAAACAATAGTGAGTGTAAGCTGTTGTAAAACCCAGTACAGCTAACCTCACACATTGATTTCTGCCTAACAGTTAACAGTCCAGATCATGGTATTTTACTGTCCTCAACACTTATAGTAAAGATGACATGGGAAAATCATTTAACAATGAAACAGTCAGTCTGTAGTTGAGGCTGTCTGTGCAACAAGTTAATAACTTGGCCTTAAAAGTAACAGTTTTGGTGGGGCATGGTGGCTCATGCCTGTAATCCCAGCACTCAGGAGGCAGAAGCAGGAGGATTGCTGAGTTCCAGGCTTGCCTGGGCTACATAGTGAGCTCAGGATTGGCCTGAACTACAAAGTGAGACCCTGTCTTTAAAAAACAAACAAACAAAAAATCAGTTTTCTGTTTCATCTTTTGGCAAGTGGGAGATATTTTGTGTTTTGTTTTACACTGTGGATGAAAATTCTGTTACAATGTTTCCATTTCTCCAAATCCTCCAAGTTTTATTGCTCTATTTAACTACTGTGAATTGTGAATGGCTTTAAAATTATTTTTTTGGGCAAGGATTTGAAAATACAACATGTTTAAGAACACTGGCTCTGAGGACTATGTTTTCAGAAATTTCATGTCTTAAAGTTTGGGGATACTGCTTTGTGGACGTATTCAATCACCAGTGTGATATATTCAGCAATTTCTGTTTTCTGCATGCATAACTAGAAGCTTACATATGAAAACAGTTTGAAAATACTTTCTAATGCCTGATATTCACATCTTAGTTTTTCCAGGAAAAGATTTGGTTTACTTTAAATAATTTTTTGTAATACTTTACTGAAGATCCAAACATATACAGAGGTTTTGAACCAAGTTTGTTATAAGGAATATCTGTTTGTTTTGTTGTTGAATGTGCAGGTAATTTTAGAAAAAAAAAAAGGAAAAGGTTAAAAACAAGCAGAATTACTGTTATTTGATTTTTAAATACCAGTTTCCATGCTCTTATGATGCATTCTTCTACCGCAAAATGATACATTATTTATTCCTTCTCATAAAAGTACTGCCTATGGTTTTGAAATTTTCACATTCTGAAGAATATTTCTAAAATAAAAATCACATCACTGTGGTTTTTGTGGGGTTGGTGTTGGGGATCAGACCCAGGGCCTGTCACTTGATTTAAAAGTTTCTTTTTTTACTCCCATATTATTTCTAAAATGTTAACAAGTACATTAGGGCCAGGTGGAGGGGTGGTTACTGGCATTGAACTCTGGCCCTTCTGCTTGCAAGGTAGGCACTGTACCACTTGAGCCAAATCTCCAGCTCAGTGAGCACTATTTTTTTTCTTTTTTTTTTTTTTGAGACAGGGTCTCGCTTTGTAGTTCAGGCTGGCTCTGAGCTCACTATGTAGCCCAGGCAAGCCTGGAACTCCTGTCTCTGCCTCCCGAGTGCTGGGGTTACAGGCGTGAGCCACCATACCCATCACTGTGATATGTTGGTAGGTGTGAGTCACCACGCCCAGCATTGTATGTGGTTACCAGGAACTCAGGGCCTTGCACTTGCGAGGCAGGTGCTGGAACCACTGAGCTAAATCTCCGGCCCCAGTGAGCACTATTTTTAAAGAAACACAAGTTACCATCTAGTTAATTGAAGTAATTTCTCTTTATTTAGACTCTGAAAAGCCAAAACATTTTCTATTGCTAAATTCACTCAAATGGAACTACATGCTAGCTTATATTCCTTATCATTCTGCCTTTCATTAATTGAAAAAAATATGTGAACAAATATATGTAAATCTGAGTACATATACCTTATATATAATTCATCAATACATTGTTTTTTCAGTATGTTTTGATAGATACTTAGTTATATAATTTACCAAAAAGATTTTGTCAGTGTGGGAAATACTGAACTTTGGAACAATTTTTATATATATATATATATATATATATATATATATATATATATATATATATATATTTTAAAAGGTAGCCAGCACTTTTAGCTGTATCTGGAAAATGCAGAACAAATGACTAAGTGGGTATTGATGAAAAGAAATTTGTTACCTATAATAAATACTTCTTAGGGTATAAAGAACTTGTTTCTGCAAAAGTATTTTGTTGTTATAATCTAATCTTGGGCTGGAGATTTAGCTCAGTGGTTCCAGCACCTGCCTCACAAGTGCAAGGCCCTGAGTTCGATCCTGGTAACCACATACAATGCTGGGCATGGTGACTCACGCCCACCAGCAATCAACACCACATACTACAATACCAGGCATGGTGGCTCACGCCTGTAATCCCAGCACTAGGGAGGCAGAGGCAGGAAGACTGCTGAGTTCAAGGCTTGCTTGGGCTATATAGTGAGCTCAGGGCCAGCCTGAACTACAAAGCAAGATCCTGTCTCAAAAAAATAAAAATAAAATAAAAATAATCTAATCTACCTTACATTTAGACAGTTACACGTTTATTATTAGTATGTACTAAAAATAAAACAGCAATAGATTTGGAATCTTGAATTGTAACTAGACTTTTTAAGAATGGGGCCCTAGGACTCTTATGAGTCTTGGTCTTTTATCTGTCAAATGAGATTACTTTCAGGACGGTAGTGAAGATTACAGAATACGTGAATGAAGTACCTTCCACATAAGAAGAGCAAAATAAAGTATGGGTATTATGTAGTCAGGTTAAATGCATAAAATATACTTCAGTAGCTTATAAATTAGATTTTGTTAAAGCATTCAATCAGATGACAGATATATCCATATTTTTTTCTAGTCAGAAGATATTTCAATAATACTGACAGTGTGGCTAGATACTACTCTAGTTAATGCTATCTAATATTAACCTTATCTTATTCATAACAGTCATGTATGCCAATTTGGTACGCTAGTGGTGCAGGATATTTCAGTCATAAGTTTTCATTAGAAGTATCCCCCCAAATTCTAGGATTTAATACACAGTAAAACACATACTATACTTCATAGTTCCTCAAAGGGCAAAAATGTTGTTATAAACAAAACACTTGTAATTTCTACTTGTCATTTTTATGTGTGGTCTTCATACTTAGTATCTTAATGACTACCATGATTCTTAAAAATAGTGAGCTCAGAGCCAGCCTGAACTACAAAGTGAGACCCTGTCTCAAAAAAAAAAAATTTAGAATGTCAGCTACTAATGTAAGATGTATGTCAATGTAAGGATCTAAACCAAAAAAATGAAAATAACCTACATACTTTCACATATTGTAACATCAAGGTTAGTCTTTTGACAATTGTTTATCAATAATAGAAGGAAAAGTAAATTTTGGTATTTATCTCAAGGTTATTTGATAACCCACATAATCCTTTAAATACTTTGTCAAACTTAATAGCTACTACCCTGCAGGTCCCTGTCCGACAACAGTGCAGAAGGTGAGGTACATGGATTTTGGAATCAGGCAGAGCAGAACCCAAATCCAAACAGTACCTTACAATATAACTTGGGGCAAATAAATGGTTTAATTTCTCTATATTTTCATCTGTAAAAATGAACTTAGTAGTAACGGTTATTTTAGAGTATATGTTGATATAAAGGTACCCAGTCATGGAGTTCAGCATGGAAAATTAAAAACTAGTGTTTCCAATACGATTATTGTTGCAGTGAGGCACACTCTGTCTTACATTTTTCAGCCAAATTGCTATATTGCAGATTTCAACTAAGTAACTTGTGTATTATTCTGAAGACTTTCTTTCCTTGAGAAAATTTACCATTGTTTTCACTATTTAATAAATGGGTAAAATACCTCTTAAATTGTTTCAGTGTACATTTAAGAATTAAGATCTGAAAACATCAAAACCTAAGGAAAATTTATATATTTTAAAAATCTAGGATGAGGGATAAAGCTCAGTGGCACAGAACCTGCCTGGCAAGTGCAAGATCTTGAGTTCAGTCCCTGGTACTAAAAACAAACAAACAAAAACAACATTGGCACAATCAAAATTGAGATTCGAGTTACATACAAATCTAAGAAAGACTTACAGATTCTATAAATGTGGAATTTATGAACTGTGCTAATTGTGCAGTATAGAATAATTGAAAACTTAGCTCAGATTGCCACATAATTCTATGGCAATTCTTTTTAACCGATATGCTCTGGTCCTACAACTCTATTTGAGCAAAAAGTTTTTTATCTGTCCTCTGTAATTGGAAGCAGACAAAGAAAACTATAGTCTTTGTTTTTTGTTACTGAAACATAAAGTAAAAGATGTTCCTCAATTTGAGGACCTGGATAGACTTTGAGTTCTGACACTATCATAGCCAAAAAAAAAAAAAAAAAAGAGAGAGAGCAAGAGAAGACTACTGGCTTAAACTGTTGATCTTGATACCAGAAAAGTCTGTGTTTGAATTGTGGCCTAGTTATTTACTAATTTTGTCATCTTCAGCAAGTCAACTTCTCTTTTCCTCACCTGTAAGTATTTAAATGCCAGTATCCTAAGACTAGAAGAAGAATGAATGGGACAATGTGTATAAAGAAAAATTTGTATAGAAGTGCCCATTAGGGGCCAGTGTTCCAGGTATATATAAATATAGCATGTCAGCAGCTTCAGAATCTTTGGCAGAAAAATGAATACACAGAGAAAAAATAAGCTAAATAAAATAACATATCCTGACCCCCCCCCATGGAGGATGTTGGTGATTTGAAAAGGGAGTTTGTAATAGAAAAGGGTACATGTAGAAGAGATTCAAAAAGTAACAAAGTCCTCTGCGTGAAGAGACTTCTGTGGATCAGTGTTGCATTGTTGTTGAACATTGGAGGCTAGAGGAGCAAATGTTAGCAACACCTCCCAGGAAAAATGTGATATACAGTAAACACTCTGCAGAACACAGGATTCCTGAAATTATAAAGCCTGGGAAGATGTGGGATTGGAAATGAACCACGTTGTGAACATACTGCATTTATTACTACACCCAGTGGAGAAGCACGTGAGGTTTTTTAATCAGATTGGGAAAAATATTTTAGTACCAGGGCAGGTAGAGTGGAAAGAGAGCTAAAGCCAGGAACATCAAGTATAAACCATTGCAGGGTTAAGATAAGTAGTAAAGAAAAGTATGCATGGGATGGTGGCAATCAGAGTGTACAAGAAAAAGTAACATGACAGAGTCGTAGAAGTAATAGGATGTGGGAAAAGGGTTGGAATTGACAGATTCTTTGCATGGAAAATGGAATACAAATCTTTAAGATACAAAAAGGTCAGGTATGGTGGCACACACCTGTAATCCCAGCACTTGGGAGTCCTAGGAAGAGGATCAAGAGTTTGAGTCCACAGTGGACTACATATCAGGATCCTCGCTCAAAAACTAAATAGAACTAAACAGAACAGAGCAGAAACTAATCAAACAAAAGACTAATGAAGTAAAGGCTTTTTCCCTGGGGCACCTTACGGATTAGCTGGGCATGGTAGTGCATGCTTGTTATCCCACCACACTCTAGACAGTCTACCAAGACCTTGTCTCAAAGTTAAAAAAAAATGAAATAAGATATTTGGAAATAAGTTACCATCATCTTCAGGTGGAAATGAGTGGCATTTCATAGATGTGTGAGATACATAGAAGGCAATAGCACTGATAATTCTGTACATTTCAAGGCATGTGTTCTTGGATTTCCTTAAGTAAAGCATCAAATGGAAATAAAGTCTTTACAACTTACAGTAAAAACAATTTTCACCTACTGTCTTTGCCACTCTCAGTTTTAGTACAGTATTTACATTTACTGCTCTTTCTTAGAACTCGTACCCTAATGTCAGCTGAGTAAACAAAATGAGAGCACACAGACTGAGAAGGGAGTGCTTGGGGCCTATGAGATTTAAAATGTTTTTCTCTGTCTTTGGCACTTGGTTTGAAGAGTGAAGGATGACACTGTTGTTAGGAACGAAGTTATGTAACATAATGACTGAACAGAGGAGTGACCCTTCCAGTGAGAAAGCACTGATTTAAGCTGACCATATTCTTTCACATAAATAAAGGCCCTTAGAATTCATTACAGATCCATATCGATTTATGCTTTCAGTTTTAGTCATGGAAACTAAGCCCAGAGATGTTAAGTGGAAAGCCATCGGTGTTTCAAAGGTCTGAAAAAATTTTTTAAATCCTCCTTTACTGAGATCCTTCACAAATAATTTTCTTTGCCTATTACTACACAAGTTTTGTTGATATAAACTCCTCCCTAAAATGAGTAAGTATAAATGATGCATACATAGTCTGTAGAAACTGTCTTACTATGCAGTTAAACTTGAAATCTCTCAGTACAAAACAAAGAGAATGTTCAGTCTTTCTTTGGCTTGTTAAATAAGATAAACTATACTTTCCTAAAACCATCTTAACAGTATTGCAAAACTCTTCCCCTAGTGCATTTTTTTGTATTTGATTTGAAAACCTACCCCATAGCTTACTATCAAACAAATCAGTAGTCCTTTAGCTAAAGCAAAGACAAACTGATAAATGAGCAGTCACAATATAATCACCTGTTGTGTACAGCCAAGTGTTTACATTTTTCCTAATGAACAGATAAGTACAGGTGACTTTAATGTGTAGAAACCACCTTTTGGAGCTATGCACAGAGGGAAAAATAAATGACTGGCACAGACTAATCCTTAGCCCATAGAATCTGTGGCCTCAGCTCTGTCTAGATCTTTTTGGGTCCAAGACTATTTATGTTCCCTCCATAAATAGTAGTCATTCCAGTTTAAAAGAGTTCAAGACTTGAAAATGTCTCTGGTTCTTGTTGCTTTTGCTTTTTCTCCTCTCCACTTTATGTTGCTGAAAACTCTATGCAAAAGTTTCTCCATGGCAGCACTACTGATTTCTGAAGCTGCCCTGTGCATGGTAGGATCTTTTGCAGTATCTTTAGCTTCTTATCACTAGGTGCCAGTAGCATTTTGCCAGTTGGGACAACCAAATGTGCTTCAGAGATTTGCCCTGAAAAGGAAAACTTCCCATTGATGTCTGCCATATGGTATTTGAATGAAAATTGACAAGTCAAAGAGACATTTGTTGTTAAAAATTAATCCAGTTATAGCAGCTGTATGTCCAGGATTTTTCCCATGTTAATACTTGTTTTTCTCGGGTGATTAATATCCTTTTTGCTCTTCAAATGGATTTCTTGTATTATATCAAGCAACTATTCATTAGATTCTCTTAAACTGAAAGCTAAAGCAACCACGTATCACTTGGGTTAAAAAGTAAGCCTCTCTGTCTTCTTCTCTGTGGAGAAAAGTATTTAATAATTTAATAAGCAATAATTATACTTTTGCTAGGTACATTAATATGACAATTGAGAATTTAGAGAGATTTAAAAGGTCATCAGGGTACTACACTGCAGATTGAAGTTGTGAATTCTAGCATGCCTGATTTAGAGTCTTGATTCTCTCTACTCTCCTTAATAGCAATTTTCACAGTAGGACCCATGGACTCAAAATCCTCCAGGGCCTATGTGGACTATTTCAGTTGATGGTACATACCTTATTTGCTCTTTCACTTTGTTGAAATTTGCACTGCTAGAACAAAAAAAAAAAATGAAAATGAGTGAACTGCAAGTGACTTAGTATGCAGTCATTTATTCACTATTACACAGTTAAGAGAAAGCTCCACTTAATGGCCTTGATGAAGGCAAAATATTATGTGTTAAATTTCAACCATGTATACATCTTTACTATCTGTGACACAGAGGAAAGACAATGCATATGGTACTTGATTTTTCATTCAAAGAAAGTTTAAGATTAAATTTTTAAATGAGGTAGTTTTTTTTTTCTTAAAGAATGCCATGAAGAAGAAATTATGGTGTTCAGCCATGGATAGCCAGTAGTTGTTTTCTTAGAAATCCTGGAACTGAACTTAGTATGTACCCACAGAAAACAACAGATAGTATTTGATGAAATACAGGTTTTAAACAGAAATTGAAATTTTATCTGCCACTGTGAGCTTGGTAGATGTAACCTTCATGTATTATGTAATGGATGGTGTCAGTGTTTGGAAGATTGGGAAAACTCAGAACCAGTTTTTTAAGATTACTGGGCCAGAAATTTTGCTCAGTGGTACCAGTGCCTGTCTAGCAAGCACAAAGTACCTTGTTCAATCTCCAGTAACCACATACAATAATACTGGGCGTGGTGACTCACACCTGTAATCCCAGCACTCAAGAAGCAGAGGCAAGAGGATTGCTAAATTTTTGGCTTGCCTGGGCTACATAGTGAGCTCAGGGCCAGCCTGAACTACAAAGTGAGACCCTGTCTCTGAAAAAAAACAATACTGATGCCTGATGTAGGTTGAGGATCCCTAATCCAAAAAATTAGAATGTTCCAAAATTCAAAGTCATCTGAGTGGTGACATGATACTCAACAGTTTCAGTCTGATATCTTTTCAGAAACTGAAATGCTCACTTGGTAAGATCTTTATTTATACTCCAGTATCTAAAAATGCCAAAATCTCCAACACTTCTGATTTCAAGCTTTTTAGATAAAGGACCCTTTAACTGTATTACAGAAGTATTCATAGAAAAAAGACCCATTCAAAGCACAAGACAAACCAACTTTTTTTTTTTCCTAACAGTTATATTAACAGAAGTTTACTGGTAGGGTTTCAGATTCCACAGTGAAACATTAACCTTTAAAAAAAACTAATGAGTCTTGATGGAATATTAAAAAATATTATCTATAATTACCTAAACTTAAGCTTTTGATAATCCATTAAGCTTCCCTAATATCACAGAAAAGGCATATAGCACTTAATCTTTCTTTGGGATCTGGCAGGAAAAGGAATTCGGCAGGGAAACAAAGATAATCCCTAGGGGTAGAGACTTGTGTGAAAAGCCCTAAGTGTGGTTTTATAATCCACACAAAAATCTACGAACACATTTAAAGAAGTTAAAACCAGCTGTCTCTAAATGGTCATACAACTGTTACAGCACTGAAACTGGGATTTGAACCCAGATTGTCTCTATAAAACTGACTGCTCTCTAGCAGTCACTGTGACATAAGGTGGCTAAAAAAAAAAAAAAACTGCATTTCTGCTGTTTTTAGACAGAAGTTTCAAAGTTCATTATCATTTCTGTAACACGTTTCATAAATAAAGCTTTTAAGTATACTCACAGTGAACTCACTAAGGTGCCAGGAAATGTGTGCTGAGTAAATGGGTGTGACTTACCTGCATATTTCATTCTTCCAAAAGTGTGTGATTAGTATTACTCCATGATTCTTTTCTTGCAAGAAAATTACATAGGAAAAAGCTATATCCATTTTTTTCTCTGTAACTTCAGGTAGGATTCAGTGTCCCACACACTTAGCATTTTGACTAGAAACTGACATCCTTCACAGACTTGCCTGAGCAAAAGATTTTTATTCCTGGCTTTTCACTGAAGCATCTTAGGTATAGTCAGTTCAAAATGGAGCCTCTCAGCATCTTCTGTAAATGATAATGGCCTTCATTTTAGTTTTCCCATTCCACCCGGGCAAAATACACACTATTCTGTGGTGTATGCCTTTAATTTCTTTTGCTTGTATCTTTTTATTGAAAGATGGTAATTGTTTATGTTTTCCCCTTTAGTTTTAGCCATTTTTTATTGTACTCTAATCCACTCTCCTTACTTGTTCTCATTGCTAAGACAAACTGCCTAACACACAAAAGTTAAGGGAGGAAAATTTATTTTGGCACACAGTTTGAGAGGTTTTGGTCCATGAGTGGCTGGCTCCCAGGCATGGTGGCATGGCAGAGGGGCAGTGCAGAAGAGAAACAAGCAGGCAGAAGGCTGCAAAAGCATCTAAACAGTAAGTGACAAGCAACAACCTTCTTTCTGTCTCATATCTTACCCAGGTCACCCACTCTTGGGGCAGGTAGGACTCATATCCTTAATTGTAGCACCATACAGTCGAGATCCAGTCTAGCCCAAACTATGATTAAATGAGCCTTTAGGGGGATATCCATCCAGACACAAGCTGTAACAACCCCTTGTAATCAAGTGATAGCAAATACCATGTGCAGGTGAAGACCATTTTGTATTCTTCTATTTTTTCCAACAGCTAAATACAGGCTATCAGATCCTTTTTTCTTTCTTTTTTTTTTAAAGTCGTTTTTCTTCTCCCTGTTGATATGTATGGTACACCTGCAGCTGTGAGCTGAGACCACCTGAGTCAGAATAGGGGCATCTTCAGAACAGAAGCCAGGATGTCCCCAGCACATTACTGTAGCTTCCTTCATTACTTCAAGACATTCCTACCTCTCTATAAAACTCTGGCCCCAAGCAGTCCTCTAGTCACTGATTACTCTCAGGTGCTGGTCTGGGTTGGGTCTAGATGTCCCCCCAAAGCTGCAGGCAGTCTTTTTTTTTTAATATAATACATAGTCTTTTAACATGTAGTCTTTCAATATGTACCCTTTTTCAAAGGTAGCTAAATCTGGAATGTGTGACACTAGGATTAAAGATGTGTGATTACTAAACCCCACTACATGTGAGTTGATGATACAATAAAAGGTGTAGAAAGACACCCTTAACTTAAGGTTCCTTGTTATCTTTGCTACCTGTGTGGACCATGTTGTTTCTCCTCTGTGATGCCTGTTTGCCATCTCTGCCTTGGAGCCAGCCAATGATGGACTGAAACCTTCATGAACTGTGAGCTAAATAAACTATTTCCCCTTTAACTTAAGAGAAGAGTAACTAACACAGGTGCCTTGTGCATTCTCTACAGAGGTCATTGCAGGTTATTCTCATCTGGTATAAGCTTTCAGTATGTAGTCAGCCCATTCATCCAGATCTTGCAAGAAATCAATGCCTCATGGTACAGAAGCATGCAGACATTCTTAAGAGTATTCAGACTTGGAGTGATGGGAATGTTATCCTATTGGCTAAAAAGCTTCAGAGATAAGCAGACAGTTGGCAAGATGTAGGAAGTTAATTTGAAGACAGAAGTTGGAAACTTTTGGGTTTACTGACTTAACAAACTATTCTGCAATTATTCTTTTTTAACTTTTATTCCTAAACAGAACAAAAAGGATGTACATAATGTGATCAAAATACATAGTGAATTTTTTTTGAGACAGGGTCTCGCTTTGTAGTTCAGGCTGGCCCTGAGCTCACTATGTAGCCCAGGCAAGCCTGGAACTAGGCAATCCTTCTGTCTCTGCCTGCCGAGTGCTGGGATTACAGGCATGAGCCACCATGTCCAGCACTGTAGTATGTGGTATTGATTGCTGGTGGGCGTGAGTCACCACACCCAGCACTGTATATGGTCACCAGGATCAAACTCAGGACCTTGCACTTGTGAGGCAGGCACCAGAGCCACTGAGCTAAAGCTCCGGCCCCGTAGTGAATGTTTTATTCCAATGTTTTATTTTATCACTATCAAAGACAGGCTGCCATTACCCACCCTCTCCCCCAAATACTTCTTTAGCTTCACTTACCCTACTATTCTTACCATTTTCTGAATCAGTTCTAGAAGTCTCTTTTATGTGGGTGTCTTATGAGACACAATCAAGATTAGAGTGAGTGCTGCTGCTGAGTGCCACTGAAAGCCAGCTCATAAAAACATTATAGTATGTCTTCATCTACCTTATTCATGAGATCTGACATCAGGTAACTTCTGCCCTTCCTCCAAATTAAAATAACCATGAAAGGAAAACATCTGGAATTGATTCAGGAACATCAAGGCAGCCACCATAATGTAACTGAAGACACCCATGAAAGAGAATTTCTAAAACTGCCTCAGTGACAAAAATGGTGGGCTAAGTATGTTCAAACCAAGGGAAAGTATTTTGAGGGGAATTAATGTCAGTGTATCTAATGTATCTATTACTACAGTAAATACTTTCTTTTTTTTTTTTTTTTTTTTTTGAGACAGGGTCTCACTTCGTAGTTAGGCTGACCCTGAGCTCACTATGTAACCCAGACAAGCCTGGACCTCAGCAATCCTCCTGCCTCTGCCTCCTGAGTGCTGGGATTACAGGCATGAGCCACCACCTTCAGCGTAAATACTATTTTTTATCACACCTTGTAAACTGATAATATACCATTTCTAACTACATTGAATTTGAGCATGTGAATTTGTAATTAAGATTTAGTACTGTGTAACTATGTCATAATACAGGATGACAAAGTGACAGCTCATACCCAATCTATTTCTAATGTCATCTCTTTTAGAGAAAACAAAAGTTTAGAAAGAGGTAGTGTGTTATGTTACTTTGCCATTACTGGAACAAAATATGTAAATTAAAGGAGATGTTTATTTTGGCTTACATTTTATAGTGATTTTGGTCCATAGTTAACTGATTCCAAAGCAGGATGGCATGGCAGAGGAGAAACAGTTCATGGGAGGTCAGGCAGGAAGGGGGGGGGAGAAAGAGAGAGACATAAAAGGAAGAGAATGGACAGGAAGATACAAAAATAAGACAGAGATATATCAGTATATACCCTTCGTCTATGAAGGCTACGTCTACACAATGACCCACCTCTTCCCACCAAGCTGCATTGAATCACATCCATCTATAAATCCATGAGAGGACTAGCCAGTGATGAGTATCATACACCCACCTATGAGTGTGTGAGGCTTTGGGGGACATTTTAGATGTATGCCATAACATGTGTTATACTGTAAACTTTCTTGTACAGTGTGTATAACACACTTTATGTAGAGTTGCAAAATAAATTTCCATCATCCATTTTCTTATAAGTCTACTTGAGAACATACAACCAGATAAAGAATGGGCAGTTTGTAATTACAAGCAGAAAGTTCTTTTTAGCTATGTAATACAGTTTGGTTCTAAAATTGACCTGTAAGATGGAAACTCTTAGGAAATTGAATATTGGAAGCCACTGTAATTTTTCTTGCAGCAGTGAAAGGATTGTCGTGTTACTGTTTTACAAATGTGGCAAAAATGTTAGGATTTGATAACCGTAGGTAAACAGTATTTTTATATATATATATATATATATATATATATATATATATATATATATATATATATATATTGTACTTTCAACTTGTCTGAGGTTCAAAGTCTTAAAGTATATGCCAGTCAGAATCGACATATATTACATGTGCATACTGCCTTTAAAAGACACAAACTAAGAAGGATAAGTAACCAGTATAGATGGGTATTACCTAATTTTACTGCATTCTTATCATGTATAGGTAAGAAAATCATGTGAATTCCATTGGGCCAGGGATTTAGCTCAGTGGCACCACTGCCTGCTGTGCAAGTGCAAGGTTGTGAGTTTGCTCTCCTGTTCCACCAAAAAAAAAAAAAGTTTACAACCATATATTTTATGATAAAGGGCCTTTAATTTAACATAGCCAAAGCATTGATAGTGTATATTTCCTAGAGTTTTATTTTTGTTATTAAAAGTTACTTAGTAAAGATTTGTTTCCATTAAAAAAGAAAAGGGCTGGGGATTTAGTTCAGTGATTCTAGCATCTGCTTCATAAGCCTAAGGTCCTGAGTTAGATCCCTGGTACCACATATCATAATGCCAGATGTGGTGGCTCACACTTGTAATCCCAGCACTTAGGGAGCAGAGACAGAAAGATTGCTGTGAGTTTGAGGCTAGCCTGGGCTACATAGTGAAGTCAGGACTGGCCTGAACTACAAAGCAAGAGCCTGTCTCAAAAAACCAAACAAAACAAAAAGAGAAAGAAAAAGTATATGCCCTTAAACACTAATAAGTGCACCATACCTGCATTTCTTGCGGTAAAAAGCTTGCAAAATGAAAAATGAGGCCTAGTAAGACAATATGGTTAACGTTTTTCACTTTTTTTTTTTTTTTTTTTTTGAGACAGGGTCTCGCTTTATAGTTCAGGCTGGCCCTGAGCTCACTATGTAGCCCAGGCAAGCCTCAAACTCAGAAATCCTCCTGTCTCTGCCTCCCAAATGCTGGGATTACAGGTGTGAGCCACCAGGCCCAGCACTGTGGTATGTGGTATTGACTGCTGGTGGGCGTGAGTCACCATGCTCAGCATTGTATGTGGTTATCTGGGTTCGAACTCAGGACCTTGCACTTGCAAGGCAGGCACTGGAACCACTGAGCTAATGCTCCAGCCCATGTTTTTCACTTTTTAAAAATTGATTTTATTGGTATATTTTATATACACATTATGATCACAATCAACATTGAGAATTTGTACCAGTACATGACACGACTTCTCAATTTTTCCCATTCCTCTGCCCTCCCTACAACCCCATCCATTATAATACATGAGCTTTGTATCATAGTTTACCAACAAATTTTTTCTGTCCTTCTTTACTTATCACTACTCCCTTTTCCTTTTGAACATTTTCTTCCTATTTCACAATACCTGTCATACATTTTAGAACTCATTTACACCTTCAGTTCCTCATCCCAGAGAAAAAGTATGGTATTTATACATCTATGATCTGTTTATTTCACTTAGGAGTATGTCTTCAAGGTACATTCATTTGCATATAAATGACTCAAATTTACCATTATTTATGGCAGAGTGACACTATTTTATAGAAAAACCACATCTTCTTTATCCAGTTCCCCATGAAGGACATTTGAGCTGTTTCCAGGATTTAGCTAGTACAAACTGAGCTGCTATAAACATGGTTGTACATACATTTCTGTGGTATGATTCTTTAATTCCTTTGTGTATATTCCTAGCAGGGGAATAGCAGGGTCAAGTGGGACCTTGAGTCCTAGTTTTTTGTTTTGTGGGGGTTTTCTGGGACAGGGTCTCACTTTTGTAGTTCAGGCTGGCCCTAAACTCACTATGTAGCCCAGGCAAGCCTTGAACTCAGCAATTCTCCTGTCTCTGCCTCCCGAGTGCTGGGATTACAGGTGTGAGCCACCACGCCTGGCACTGTAGTATGTGGGACTGATTACTGGTGGGCGTGAGTCACCATGCTCAGCATTGTATGTGATTATCTGGGTTCGAACTCAGGACCTTGCGCTTGCAAGGCAGGTACCGCAACCACTGAGGTAAATCTCTGGCCCTGAGTCCTAGTTTTTTACGGAATCTTCATGCTGGTCTCATAATGGTTGCACCATTCTCCATTCCCACCCACAGTGAAGAAGTGTTCCTTTCTGCCAGCAGGCCTGCCAGCATTTGTTGTTGGTTGACTTTGTGATAGCAGCCATTCATCGTGAAATGAAATGGAATCTGTATTTTCATCTGCATCTCTGGAATGGCCAACGATTAAGGTTGTTTTTATTGAGAGAGGAAGGCAGATGGTCCTCATTGTTGAAGCCTAGTGCTCTTTCTAGTATTAAATGCACACCAGACAGATTATGAAAGTAATTATTGCTGGATTAGTCTTTTTTAAGCCTTAGGAAACTATGGTTTCAGCTAGTATGACATTGGGAATGAAAGAGACATAGGACCAATCTCTAAGATGATAAATTTTTTTGTTCTAATAGGGGCCTCTAATAGGAGCTGAAATAATACAAGATCTTTATATAGGGGGTGCTGAAGCCAGAGGATCACAAGTTGAAGTCTACCCTGACTGACTTAGGAAAATTTTGTCTCAAAAAATAAAGGTGTGGGGGATGTAGCTCAGCATAAAGACCTTGGGTTCATTCCCCAGGGATTCAGAGTGTGTTGGGAAAGGAGATTGGTATCATAAGCAATTAAAGAAGTAGGAAGCATCTTTTTGATGTGATGTTACTTTGTGAGTGACTTACTCAAATTAACAAAACTCAAATTGAACAGAGGAAAATGGTAATATTTTGTAAAACCTTCATAAAAGTGATTATAAAAATTAAATAATAAGCCATTAAAATTATAATTGCTAAATGATACATGACCTTACCATTCTGTTGTGGGTTGTATGTCAAAAGAAATGACCTCATTTTCATCATTGCAGTATATTTAGATAGTATATTATGGTGCTAGAATCTGAAGTTAAGTTCATTACATGTGACTGCTCACAGGGAGTGAGAAAGTTAAGAGAAAAGTATCTGATGTTGCTATTATAGTCCTGACAGTTAAATTACAACCCTGTTTTTCCTCCTCTAGCCCTGGAATGAGGCCAGATGTAAGCTCTCCTCCATCTAGTTCCTCAACGACAACGGGACCACCTCCCAAACTCTGCCTGGTGTGCTCTGATGAAGCCTCAGGATGTCATTATGGAGTCTTGACATGTGGAAGCTGTAAAGTATTCTTCAAAAGAGCAGTGGAAGGTAGTGTGTGTTTTGAAGAGTTCTATTTTTTTTCTATTTGATTCCCATTTGTCACAGTAGATTGTGAAATTTCTGCTTACATGCAAAGCCCACTAAGTTTAGTAATTCAGTAAAGGGGAAGGAATGAGGTATTTTTAAAAATACAAGCAGAGCTGAAAGTAAAAAAATTGTAAATTGATAGGCGTGAGTTTGGTGAGATTGGTTAGAGAACTAAAGGTAACAGTGTAAGATAGTGCTATTACGTGAAATGAATGTTGTTAAACTTGGGCAGTAACGTAACTGTCATTGTATTACAATCATGGTATATGAGAGTCCCCTTAAGTTAAATGATTTCAAATCCACAGTCTATACCAGTTAGTATAGCCAGTATACCAAGCTAGACTAGCTAAGTGGAAATTGTGAGGGGAAGAAATTTCTTTCAGCTCCCTGCCTTCTCTATCTTGTTAAACCAGGGCACCTGACCCATGCCTTCTCAAGGCTACAGTCCACCACAATGAAAAGCGAGTTGACAGTGACTGACAAGTACAGAGATTATAATGGTGGAAGAAGTGATACATTCTGTTTGAGGTCAGGAAAGAAGGTATTTCAAAAGAAAGTGATTTCACATATATGAATGTTTTATGACTCTAAACTTTAGTCTGATTATGGATTTAGATGGCTGACCAAGGCAAGAGCAGTTTCTCCCTAAAGGAGTGATTCACTACATGTCTAAGTATTATTGGAAAGGACTCATACCAGTAAATCCTTTTGTTAAAAAGTATGTAATTTAGTTATTTGTAAAGCAATTTGAAGGTGTGTGGCCTGAATGCCTTACCTGAAGCTCTGATTAATTTTTTTAAAACATAGTTAGTCACCTACTATATAGGGATTATTTGTCTAGTTATGATATATGTTCACATATCTTTCAGTTAGATGAATAATTCTGTTTGGTTTCCTTTTATTACATTAGCAAAGTATAGAATTACCCATGCTACCCCACCCAGATGATAGGGATGCAAGTCTTGTTATTAGCTCCCAGTGTATCAATTAGAGTTGTAAGTAAAGATCATCGGCACTTAGTGCAGTCTCCCCAACAATGTAGGTGTTTCATAACACAGAGCCAAAAAGGGGAGTTTCTTCTTGGGTTGACTTTATTCAAGCACTTTATTAACTGCTCAAGCATTTCCATGTTGTGAAAATAAATATAATACAGTGCTGTATAAAAATTTAACAAACTGCATGGCCTTTGTGCCTAATCTCTCCTTTATATTATGATTCAAGTTAAAATTTTAAAGTGCTCATTTAAATATGATGACTAGAACATGTGATTAATAATCAAAGCTTTAAATGTGCACTTTATTTTCTTCTTTAATGTTCTCCAAGGCCCTTTCCAGCTCTAAAATTCATTAGTCCTTTGGTACCCTAACTCATAGTAATTTTTTTGTTTTCCCTATCTATGTAAGAGTGAGAATATGCTTTAAAGCCCAGATCCATATTTTGGAGCACTAGTGTATCTATGTAGACATGCCGCTGTTGTGCATGAGACTTCTGATTTTTCCAGGCCATGAGGGGCTCTCTGTTTTCTTCAAATTTGATAATAAGATTAAAAAAGACTATAAGAGTATACATTTGGAAGTTGGGAAATTTTCAGTCTTTTCCTTTTAACACATAATGAACCCTGTGTACAAACAGATTTAGATAATAACAGTCTTAATATTTGAGGTCAAAGGTGAGTCAAACATTGTTAAATTCTAACATGTGAAATAATGATCCAAGGTCTATCCATGGTAGTTCAGTTTTGTAATTCTGTAACTTACCTAATCAGCTGCTGACATTTAAGAATATTGTTCTACATTTGGGATGAGAGTACTAAATTTGCATATTGTTGCATGTTGAATAAAGCCATTTTCCCTTTGGGAAACAATATTTTAATAACAATTTCTTTGTTGTTTACTCTGACTGGCATCTTACCAGAAGCCAAAAAGTAGTGAATAGTCTCTGGCACAAAACAGTTTGTGGAGTACAGTTTTTGAGATGTATTATGCAGGCACTCAGTTCCTCACTTTGTAACAATTTATAAGTATTGTGATTTGGGTATTTTTCTGTATGTGCACTGCAGTAAAATCTTTACTTCAGCTGACCTCTCAGCTTTGTAATTAGTGTCTCTTTAGGCATGTACACTGTTACTTTCCTTAATCAGTGCCTTTGGGTCTGTCATGTCCTACCCAAAACAAAAACAAAGAAGCTCTCCATTAAAAGAAAAATGCTTTGAGACTTTTAAAATTTTAAGTATCTTTTATCCCCTATAGGACAGCACAATTATCTTTGTGCTGGAAGAAATGATTGTATCATTGATAAAATTCGAAGAAAAAACTGCCCAGCCTGTCGCTATCGAAAATGTCTTCAAGCTGGAATGAACCTGGAAGGTAATGCAAATAAATTGAAAGGAACTGTTCATCTCTGTCACAATTCATTCAACTCAGTATATATGTGCTTGACTAACATAATTTTGTATTAATACCCAGTAAAATAAGACTTTTACATTGTTTATTTACTGGTAGTTATAAACACTGAATTCAATACACTAAGGAAGGAAATTATGTAATAATGAAACTTACACAATTTGAAGCAACTTTAATATTACTCCTTTCTAAATTCTCTAAAATCACTCCCTAAGGTTTGAAATGTTTTCATATTAGGTATCTTTATATATTCATTTTTCTATCTCCTAACTTTGAAAAACAAAGAGACAGAAACAAAGTTAACTTCAAAGTATGTATAGTGGACCCACCAGAATTTAGTCTTGAGTTATAACCTGAATGCTGGCAACTTGTACTTCCAGAGAGTTCTGAAAGAAACATTACAACATCTTTTGCTGTGTGAGGTTAATTGAGAAATCTTGGGCCAGTGTCTCTGAGGACACTGAGATCTGCCCGTATACAGCAGAGAGACTTTGAAGGCTGTGTAGAGGAGCCTGAACCTTCAGATGACAAACCTGAGTTACAGCCAGCCCTTGTGAGTTCTTAACTCAAGGGTCTACTGTGTATCTTTAAAATTTAAGCTGTACAAGGAAAAAAACTCAAGAAAGCATTGTACAGGTTTTGTTTTTCAAGTAAAGAAACTTGAAAGTAGTTAAGAGTTTTATATCCCTGTTTACATAACAAGTTGTATAATTAACACTGATCTCATCATTAAAAACTTTGCTCTGAGAGAAGCTGAAATTCTGCTGTAGTTGAAATGGCAAGTTCTATGAAAATAATGCTATCATAACTCGTGTCGTTTAGTATTTGTTGTGATGTTGAGTGGAATAGTGGCCGAATGAATGAAAGTATCACTATTAAGACATAAATAATGATTAAAATTTAGTGCTTTCATAGGAGTTTACAATTTAGGTTTTAAAGTCAATCATAGAATAGCATGGCATACCAAAGGAATAATAATGATGTAGAAACAAGTGGGAAGGTCTACCTTTCTGTCCTGGAAGTCAGGGAGAGCATTTTTAGAAGAAATAACAGCGGGTTTTAAATTTAGAAACTAACTAGGAATCGTACCAAAAAATACCTCTCAGAAACAGGATCAGATTTGTATTTTTAATAATCCAGAAAAGAAAAAGAATGGAATCCATGTGGTTCTCCTGATAGGAGACGCTTGGTGCTGCCTACCACACAGTATGTGTGATAAAGAATTTTAATTCCCTAAACCACACATACAGCTTCAAGTAGGATCAGATTACTTGACTAAGAGTGCTAACATGCTTCAATTAAATGTTGTTTATAATAGCTGCTGCCATTTTCCAAAAGCTGCAAAGATTAACTAAAAATGCAGGCAGAAGTTCACTTTCAATACCATAAGAGCAGTTTCTTTCTCTATAAAAATGTATTTCTTCCTTTCATGTATATCAAATCTTTGTCCAGATTTTACTTAGTTTCATTTTGATGCTTTCTAGTCTCTTAACTATGCAATATAATATGATCGGTCTGTTTAATGCAGCCTTAATTTTATCACTTTAATCTCAGCTATTTACATTTACATTTATAAATAAGTTGTAAATAAAGCTAAAAGAACAAATCCAAATAAAGTTCTTTATTATTAACATAATATGATTGCTTACCCAGTAACAGCAAGATCTTTTCCAAACACATGTCAAGTTTACGTCTGGAGCTTTAAGCAGATAATACTTCTCTAGGTAACATCTCCTCCCCCTAGAGCATAAAGCAGTGGTGATGAACCTACAGGTGCTATAACAAGCTGCCTGTATCACTGAAAGCTCTAAAAGCTTCCCCATCAGTGGTATAAGGTAATTCTTTATTCAAAAGATAAGATACAGCAACTAATGATACTGACAGAGCCAGTACTACACTTCTCCTCTCTTAAAAACATTGAATAACAACTCATTAGAAGGCATTAGACAAGTGAATGCTTTTGTAAGTGGTCAATATGAGATGAGAATTGAAAAATCAGCATTTGTTAAGAGTTAATAGGTGCTAATTTTTCAAGTATGTTTGACATGAAGAGGTTATTTGGGACTCTCACAGTTAAAAAAAAAATCTTACAATAGGTTTAAAATTATATTTATATCCATTTGGGGCCAAAGATTTAGCTCAGCGGTTCCAGCGCCTGCCTCACAAGTGCAAGGTCCTGAGTTCAATCCCGGTAACCACATACAATGCTGGGCGTGGTGACTCACACCCACCAGCAATCAATACCACATACCACATTGCCGGCATGGTGGCTCACACCTGTCATCCCAGCACTCGGGAGGCAGAGACAGGAGGATTGCTGAGTTCCAGGCTTGCCTGGGCTACATAGTGAGCTCAGGGCCAGCCTGAACTACAAAATGAGACCCTGTCTCAAAAAAAAAAAAAAAAAGATTATATGCCTTTATATTACACAGTATAACAAAATTCTAGTTTATAATTTTATAATATGCTAGATATTAGGTACAGGATATAGTGATAATCTGGTTCTATTTGTAGACAAATTGAAAAAAGGCTTAAGAGTATATGTGGTTTGTGAAACCCTCATTTTTGTTTTGAATTAACCTTCATTTGGAGTAGATATATATGCCAGAAATGTTTGGCAGACCATAATTTTTAAGAACAAAATAGATGAACCAAATATTTCACACTTTTTTTTTTAATCTTTAAAAACAGTTTCTTTGTTCATTAGAGGGCTTCCCCAGCCAAACAGTTTTGATGATAGCCCCTGAATAACTTTCCAGATGCAATGGGCTCTCATCACCCAATACTCTGTCAATACTACTGCAGTTGGTGTATTTTGATACTGTTCCCCCAGACCAAGTAAATCTCAAGATTTACCTAGCCTTCTTCACTGTGTAGTCCCTGGTATTTAAATATAGACATTTTAAAGTGGTGATCCTAAATGTCTTATACTCATTTCTTTTTTTTTGAGAGAGGGTGTCGCTTTGTAGTTCAGGCTGGCCCTGAGCTCACTATGTAGCCCAGGCAAGCCTGAAACTCAGCAATCCTCCTGCCTCTGCCTCCCGAGGGTTGGGATTATAGGCGTGAGCCACCACACCCGGCACTGTGGTATGTGGTATTGATTGCTGGTGGGCGTGAGTCACCACACCCAGCATTGTATGTGGTTACTGGGATCTAATTTAGGGCCTTGAGCTTGTGAGGCAGGCGCTGGAACCACTGAACTAAATCTCTGGCCCCCTCATTTCTCTTTTTTAAGACATGGACACTCTCCCACTGAGCTATACATCCAGCCCATTTCATTTTGAGATAAGATGTCAGTTTCCCAGCTGGTACTTAAATTTGACAATCCTCCTGTCTTAGTGCCTCAGTCTCCCACAGAACTGGGATCAGATGTGTACACAATACACCTGGCTGCATATTTCACATTAAGGTGTATGCTAATCATTCCAAAGTAGGCTTTTAGTTTTGGAATAAATGGTCAACTGGAATTTAAAACATTGGTTCTCACTTAGGATGCCAGGTAGTCAGAAATTAATTATATAATGATTAACAGAAACTTTTTAATCCTCAAAGTTACAATATTCTTTTAGTTTTGTTCTTGGGTAAAATGTAAAAACACACACTCTAGTTCATGTGAACTCATGGCTAATTGAGGTTCTCTAGTACTGTTGCCGTGTAATGAATGGATACAGCCATATTCTCACATCAAGTTACATTTCAAGGTTCCTGTGGGATACTCTGCCTTTGTAAAGTTTTATCACTATAAAGCTATATTCACTGAAATTACTATATTCTAAAAATGCATTTCTGTGTTAATTGGGGTAATGATAGGGACTTACATAGTACTTACTGCATACTAGGAACTGTTCTAATTCTAAAAGCAACCCTGTGAGGGAGGGATTAATACTACTCTGATTTCATAGAAGGAAAGTTAAGACATGGGGAATAACTTGTACAGCTACAAAAGAGCAGAATCAGATTGGTGCTCTTTACTGTAGTGCACAGTGCCTTGAAGAGAGCGTGGTAACTAAATTAGAACAATTACATCATATGATCCTGTTTTTCTTTTGAAATGTTAACTAAAAACTTTCTCAATGCCCACAGAACTGTCTTTAATATGAATGACAGGCTTTTTTTTTTTTTTGAGACAGGGTCTCACTTTGCAGTTGAGGCTGGCCCTGAGCCCACTATGTAGACCAGGCAAGGACAGGCTTTTTTTCTTAACCACTATATCTGTCTTCCACAAACTACATACTTAACATTCCATAGATAGAAAATCTAATAATGGTTTTAATTTGCATTTACTTTGCCCTTTGTAAAATGGTTTGCTTGATGACGACTGAGGCAGGTACATTTCTTCATAAAAATCACATTCTTTGTCCTTCTTTGGCATGTTCAGTACTGTCTCTTTAAGAGAATATGGTAATTCATACTCCTAAAGTTATTTTATTGGCTAATAAGTTTAGCAAAAAATTCAGAGAATCCATGCTGTACTTTGATTAGGGTGTTTCATACAAGGGCAAAAATAAAGCATAACAATCTAAAATATGAAAAAGGATACTTGAGGTTTATAGTCATCATCATAAATCTTTGGTATAAAAGGGAAATTTCCTATTGATAACTTAGGTTAAGATAGTAAAGTTTTTCTTTTCATCTTCCCAACTGTTTTAGTCCTAAAGTACTATCTGTCAGATTTGTCTGTTGTTAGAACAAATGAAATTTTGGGCATCTGCTTTGTCATCTTACTATCTTTTTTGTGTGTGTGTGTGTGGCACTAGGGATCAAACTCAGGCCCTTGTGCATCCAAGATTCAAGTGCAGTACCACTTGAGCTAAATCCCCAGCCCCATCTTATTATCTTGATAAGAGTCTTTGTGTAAGTATGTAGTGTAATTCCTCTCATTATATATACTCCCATAAGTTAATCCTGAACTACAATTTTTCATCCTTACAAACTTAGGTTTGTTCAGCTGATAGAAGTCACTGGCCCTATATAGCACACATGATATTTTCACATTTAGAGTCAAAATGACATTAATTTACAAAAGAATTTGCAGAAGTGATTTTAACAGCGTCATAAGGCAACATAACTGAAGTTGATTACTGGTTTACATATGGGGAAAAACAGTATCAAAAATTTATGAATCCTTTGCTTTCAGAAAAAAAATTTCTACTCTTCCATGTCACTATCATAATTGTTTTTTTTTTTTTTTTTTTTGAGACAGGGTCTCGCTTTGTAGTTCAGGCTGGCCCTGAGCTCACTATGGAGCCCAGGCAAGCCTCGAACTCAGCAATCCTCCTGTCTCTGCCTCCCGAGTGCTGGGATGACAGGCGTGAGCCACCACGCCCGGCATTGTGGTATGCGGTATTGATTGTTGGTGGGCGTGAGTCTCCACGCCCACCATTCTATGTGGTTACCGGGGATCGAACTCAGTACCTTGGCTTGCGAGGCAGGCGCCGGAACCACTGAGCTAACCCTCCGGCCCTCACTATCATAATTGTTAAATAAAATATTTCTCCTAGTTTAGTCTTAATAGTTTCAACAGCCTTTTGGCTAAGATCAAGTGTAATATCTATTCTTATCAATTTAAAGTAACTCTGGACTAAACTTAGCTATTCCTTCCCACTCTTATTCATTTTAATGTATTTTTTTTTCAATACCCACAGCTCGAAAAACAAAGAAAAAAATAAAGGGAATTCAGCAAGCCACTACAGGAGTCTCACAAGATACTTCTGAAAATCCTAACAAAACGATAGTTCCTGCAACATTACCACAACTCACCCCTACACTGGTGTCACTCTTACAAGTCATTGAACCTGAGGTGTTATATGCAGGATATGACAGCAGTGTTCCGGACACGACCTGGAGGATCATGACCACACTCAACATGTTAGGTGGGCGCCAAGTGATTGCAGCAGTGAAATGGGCAAAGGCAATACCAGGTAAGGTACAAATGAATGACAGAGCTACGTTATAGAACTTGTCATTTTGTGGACAAGAACCATCTTTATCATCCTTATCTATTAAACATCTTATTCTTCCTTCTCAGTTCTTAGGATTGAGAAGCAGAAAGTGAGGTGCACATGGACAAGAGGGAGTCTACGATAAAACATTAACATTGCTCCCTAGTTGGATCAGTGCCCATAGCGTAGTGACTTTATGTGGGATGATGGAATGTCAGAACCAACTGACATCTAGGAGAATCAAATTTGTAGTATTCTTAAGAATTCCATTTATTTTCCTTCAGGTTGTTTGTAAAATTGGTAAATATCAAGGATTGACTTGTCAAAATGTAGTAAATAAGTATAAAATTTCATGTAATTTTAAGCAAGAATTTCCCTGACACACCAAAATGCAACAGTTAGTGTCAACCTGACAGAGAAGAGGGAAATTGACAAGCTTTTAGTAGAGGCAGAACAAGAATGAATTACTTCTTGGGCCTGTTCTACTAAGGGGAAAGAAAGTTTGAACACCAGGAAAAAAGTTTTTTTAAAGTACACTATTTGAAGCCAGGACTCCTGGTTTTCTCTTTTACTGTTTAGTTCAACAGGAAAAAGGTGACAAAATTGGCTGCTGTTTTTTTATACAGCACGCCATTAAAAAGTTCTGCAAATTCAGGTCTTATTGTGTCAGGTAACAAAAGTGTATTAATTTTATCTTAGGCATCTTCAAACCGATTTAATAGTTTTTTGGCAGTCCACAGAGGACTGCTCTTTAGCAAATAGTGATTTGTCCCATGCCTTTCTCTCAATTCAGGATTCAGAAACTTACACCTGGATGACCAAATGACCCTCCTGCAGTACTCATGGATGTTTCTCATGGCATTTGCCCTGGGGTGGAGATCATACAGACAATCAAGTGGAAATCTGCTATGTTTTGCTCCTGATCTAATTATTAATGAGTAAGTCATATGTGAGTCATTTTCTCTGTATTCATTCACAAGGTATTTTTAACTAACCACTGTTTTCCTGATGGCCTGCTAGTGTACGATTCTCGATTCTACCAGGTATTGAAGAAGTGGCCAAACTTAAATAGAATCGTTTATCAATGCTTAAAAGATCATATGTAATATAGAATAAATTCCATGTGGCATTATTACCATCCCAGCACGTACTTAAGGGTTTTTTAAAATAGTAAGCATTTCTAGGGTCCGTGAAACCTATGGCAAGTAAGAAGGATTCTTACTGTGATATTGTTTTGGTTACATAACTCTACTCCAGAAAGGCAAAAAGAGCATAAGAGAACACATGTGGCTTCAGGAGGGACAACTGCAGATGAGGACATCTCAGCTGAGGGACGGGAGAAATATGGACCCAGAAACAAGAGTGTCTTAGAAAGAACATGGAAAAAAATTACAGTTACCTAATGGTTTTAATTGATAACCAGTCAGTTCTTTATAGATTGTACATATCAGCTATTTTTTTGTCCTTTAGGCCCATGCCTCTATTTGGAAAGTATGTCAGGTGTTCGTTTCCATATCATATTTCAGTTGTATCAACTAGTTTCCTACTGACAGTATATCATTTCTTGGGCTGAAATTCCTGAAGCACAGTTCTGATCACGTTATGTATTTCCACAGTACATAGATGTCTTCAGTATCTCTGACCATCTAGTTTATATGCTTTCCATAATGTAGCCTCCCTTGACTTTTCCAGTGTTTTTCATACACACTTTGCTGCCAGCTAATTCATTCTCAACCCTCACTTTGTGGTGTTATGTATCTCTAAATTTTCTCACTTTGTATTACTACTGTTTGTGCCCATGGTTTATCTCTCTTTATTAGAATGTAAATAAGTTCACATACAAATATACCCATTGTATAAAAGGAGTTGTGTAAAAAAGGAAGTTTGTACTTATATGAAAGTAAGATGGGGAATTTCCTTAATTGTGAGCTCTGTTAAGAACCACTCCCTGTGAAAAACACAACTGAAATTTTAAACCACATTAGAATAATAGTCATACGTGAGACAGTGTGAGCACCCTTCAGTAGTTATTTTCAGAACTGGGTACTACATTAAAAATATGGAACTGGGTGTGGTGGCTCATGCCTGTAATTCCAGCACTCCGGAGGCAGAGGCAGGAGGATTGCTCAGGTCCAGGCTTGCCTGAACTACAAAGGGAGACCTTGTCTCCCCACCACCAAAAAAATACATATATACATACATATGGATACCTGCAGTTATATGCAGAGTGGCAAGGAGTTTGAAAGTAACACTGATTAAAGAGAAAGCCTATAAAGACACACTGAATAAAGACACAGCAAATATTTCCTGTGCCAGGTTGAAAAAAATGAATGAGTTATAGAAAAGCATCCATTTGAGCTTAGCATTAAAAGGGATAGTTTGACTTACAATGTGGTGAATTCCCATTATTTTAAGTATTTAGTAAGGACAGGATGACACTAGTCCCAGATAAGTTCTGAGGCAGCAGACAAAAAGCCACAGCTTGAAAGATAACTCTAGATCCAGGACACCTCTGCTTATATTCCTACTAGGTAAATTCAAAGGTAGCTATCTCTGAAGATAAATTACAACTACATACAGCAGAGATTTTAAGTTTCCCTGCTACTAGACTAGTGGCATGAAAAACAAGTCTAGAAATCTTAGCAGAATTATAAGTTAACTTGGTATTTGAATGCTTAGCATTTGCCAGGCGCTAAGAGTTTAAAATATAAGTTCCTGCTGACCTTTGACAGGAGAATTTAAAAAAATAATTATTATTTCACAGAGCCATGATACAACAGTATATCTGAGAAAGGAAAGGAAAGAGAAGGATTGCTACATTAGATTTCATGACTGCAGATGACCTAAGCAGTTGATCACTCAGTGGTACAAAAAAACAAACTATGTGAAAAAGGCAGCCAAGCATACTGTTTAGAGAAATAAACAGAAGCCAAAATAAAACAGAATCTTCTAGGTCATGAAATAAAGAATTTAGATTTTTTTGACCAGGAAATAGTCGGAATAGGTTAGAGGGAAAGAACAAGTATTCATCATAACTCTAATACAGGCCAGGCCTTCTACAGTACATGACTTCAGCCAAGAACAAGATAAACAAGGTCCCGGGCCGGAGGGTTAGCTCAGTGGTTCCGGCGCCTGCCTTGCAGGTGCAAGGACCTGAGTTCAATCCCCGGTAACCACATATAATGCTGGGCGTGGTGGCTCACGCCTGTCATCCCAGCACTTGGGAGGCAGAGACAGGAGGATTGCTGAGTTCGCGGCGGCTTGCCTGGGCACCATAGTGAGCTCAGGGCCAGCCTGAACTACAAAGCGAGACCCTGTCTCCAAAAAGCAAAAAAAAAA